>JAYKQN010000039.1:262500-420000 GCA_036785175.1 Eupleurogrammus muticus | reverse complement strand
TGAACTTCTCCTGTCCCCCCCCCTCTCTCTCCCCAGTCCCCATCCCGTCCAAGCTGAACGGCTCGTCCCTGTCCGCCCTGTCCCTGTGTAAGGAGGGGCTGGGGGTGGGCGCCGTGTCCAACCCGGCCGAGGTGTTCTGCTCGGTGCCGGGCCGCCTGTCGCTGCTCAGCTCCACCTCCAAGTACAAGGTGACGGTGGGGGAGGTGCAGCGCCGCCTGTCGCCGCCCGAGTGCCTCAACGCCTCGTTGCTGGGAGGGGTCCTCCGCAGGTGAGGGGGCGGGGCTTCAGGGGGGGCGGGGTTTGTGCAATTAGTGCAATATTGAGGAGAGTTATCTGATTCCACTGGCTGATAGTTTAGATTATTCCTGATTCAGGTCAAATTGGACTAACATCATAATTAATTCTACTTAATAATGGACTAATTGTGCTAAAAACAGGATATTGAAGTTATGAAGATATAAAGTTTTCTGTCATGTGATTTGGTTCCAGTTCAGTTTCCCCCTCAAAATAAACTGGAAGAAAACTGCAGAAAATGACATATGAATAGATGAAAATATCTTGTTTTTGGTACAATTAGTCCAATATTTAGTAGAATTATATCATTACACTGTTAGATCATTTAGATTATTTCAATTTTTCCTGGAAATTTGGATCAATTTGGTCTAATATTTTTTTTAAAGGAATATTTAATTAGAATACTTCAGCAAGTATAAAATAATTCTACTTAATGTTGGACTAATCTTACAAAAAATTTTCAAGCAACTTTCCCCTTAAAATGAATTGGAAGCAAAGAAAACGTCCCACTTATGAATAGATAAAAATATCCTGGTTTTGGTACAATTAGTCCAACATTGAATAGAATTATCTCATTAAACTGGAAGATCATTTAGCTTATTTCAATTTTTCCTGCTTCCTGATTCAGGTCAATTTGGACTAACATCATAATTAATTCTACTTAAATTTGTAATAATTGACCAAAAAACAAGACCAAGTTAACCCAAATGAAAAAAACACGTGAAATATGCTTAATTATCTCATTGTACTGTTTTGCTTTTACAGTAAAGAAGCAACAAAAAGCTGCAATGAACTAAAATTAGATTTGGATTCAGGTTAAAACTGATTTTTACTTACTAGTGTTTATCTCTTTTTTGTGAAAAACTGTCCGACATTTAGATTTCAGAGTAAAGTCACTTCTGAAAGTCGTTTTTCTCATAGAATCAGCAGAAAACATCATGTTTTCATCCTTTTATGTGATTTTCTAAACATGGAAGTGACCTGATGAACAGAAGAAGCTGAGGTGTGAGCTCCATTAACTACCAACTGTGTACTGTTCATCCAGGGCTTTGTGTCTTTTTTGTCAGAGTAAGAGCGCTTTAATTTAACTATAGGCCGAGACTAAGGACTCAAAATGGGTCATGGGACTAAATCACAAGAGAAGCGATGTGGTTTAATGAAGCAGAGCCTGGGGGGGGGCACACAACTTTATCATTTGGGTTTCCACTTCAAAACGACGTGGCGTAAATGTCGTAAACTGCGTCCACGCATCTCCTGCCGTGATAACAACACACCCTGTCTGTACCATCAGGGCGACCCCTTAAACAGTTTCATATTTATGAATACAGATTGGGAAATTAAAAAAGAGAGGGGGGGGGCAGGGAAAAGAAAACGGGAAAGGCAGAATTACAGAGAAAAAGGAAAATGGAGTATCAGTGTTGAGGGGAAACATAGGGAGAGTTTAGCTTCATATTCGCTTACTTAAACACACACACACACACACACACACACATAGAGATATACAGAGATACAGGCACACACATACGCCACAAAACACACTGCAATAAAACACATAAAGACAAACAGATACATAGTAGGGGATGCACACACACACACACACACACACACACACGGACCATCTCCTAAAAACTGCTCTCTGTCTCTGTCCCGCCTCAGGGCGAAGTCAAAGAATGGTGGCCGCTGTCTGAGGGAGCGTCTGGAGAAGATTGGCCTCAACCTGCCCGCCGGGCGCCGCAAAGCAGCCAACGTCACCCTGCTAACGTCTCTGGTGGAGGGTAGGGAGGACACACACACACACACACACATGCATGCACACGCGCACACACGCACACACACTGTGACCTGCATACATCCTGACAGATAGAGACACATATTTACATAGAAATACCCTCGCATGGGCAGGCAGGAATAAACAGCACACACACACACGCATGCACACAGGAAGCCGGAGATCAGTGAACTATTTGACTGGTGAAAGTGAGAAAAGCGGCGAGGAGTTTCTCTCCTGACCCGACATGACCTGAGTGGTTTTTGATTTAAAAATCTGACCTTTTGACCCGTGGATAAATACACAGAGGTAGTAGCAGTAGTAGTAGTAGTCGCTGCTTCGTTCTTTTCTCTTATGCCGACTCCTCCGTTCCATCCTTCCAGGTGAGGCCGTCCACCTGGCGCGGGACTTCGGCTACGTGTGTGAGACGGAGTTTCCGGCCAGAGCCACGGCGGAGTACCTGTGCAGGCAGAGCGAACCGGACCAGCTGCCCACACGACGCAGCATGCTGCTGGCCACCAAGTGAGTGGTCACCTCCACCCATGCTCTGGAACAGATAAAACGTAGTTTTCCTAATATAAATGATAATAAATGTGGAATATCTCTACAACCACAAAGTGTATTGGACTTAAACCTGGATTCAGAATAAATCTACAACATGTGAGGAGACTACAGAAGAGTCAGAATCTATTTATGTTGATGTTACAGAGAAAATAGAGTTACAATATTGAAAATTGTGTTTCATTCAGATAAAAAAGCTTTATTTAAAACTTTAAACAAGACCAGACTGACCTAATTCAGGAAAAAAAAAATAAAAAAGCTAAATTATCTGCAAACTAAAGCTTAATGATCATCTGCCTATTTACAGAGATTCACATCAGTTAATCAGAGGAATGGTTTGTTCATAATAAAGAGACAAAATGATCTGTTAGAGCTCCAGAAAAAAAAGCTTGAGAGAGCAGTATTTATATATGTATTATATAAATACTGAGATGATTTTAGTTCTTAAAACCACAAATTTATCTATTACTTCAAATAAAAACACAGGAAAAGTTAAATTTTTTTTATCTTTAAAGCCCATCCATAAAAAGCAATGTGTAATAAACCGTAATTTTTTAGAGAATACTTTCTGAAGGGAGCATGAAAAACAAAAAATACTATTCTACCATAATAATAAGTAATAAGAATAGTTATAGCAATGTTCCATATTTATTTATATTTATATGTAAGTCAAATAAAATCCTGAATCAATGGGAGAAAAACTATAAATATCTTAGTAGGAGCCACTTGTTCCTCTGCTGTTTTTCCTCACTGATAACTCACATCATTAGAGCTCATTAATGATCATTAGTTCTGAATTTAACCAGCAAACTGTTAAAAAAGATGCTGATTTTAGACATATTTCAAACAAGTATTTTAATAAATAACTTACTGGTGTCTACATGTTAGTTCCGTTGGTTCCTTCATCATAGCTAGCTACTAGCTAACCGTCTAAACCAGCCGTTAGCCACTAGCCCCGCCCACTGGAAAAAAACAGCATCTGGACCAAACCACTTGAGAAATATTGGAGGGGGGGACGGACATCATTTTTAACAATTAAGATACGATTTGTTTTACATTTAGCAGCGGTGGTGTTGTGTGATTCTTAAACATTACTTTAATGTTCAAAATGAAAAAAAAGAAGAAGCTACTCAGATTAAAAAAGAAAATAAGTATTAAAACTCTTTAATATGACAGGCAGGGGGTGGGCCGGCCCACCACTGCACATGCCTCTATGCTGTATTGGCCTTCATCAGTGATATCATAGACACTGTTGGTCTATTAAAGTGGATGTTATGGTTTAATGACTCGGTGCAGTATAAATTCACTTTGAATGTGTTGTCTGACATAGAAGAAATAAAACTGTGTCAGATCTACATTTTCTTAAAAGTTAAAATAGAGTTAAAATAGGAGCTTCCCCATTACATCACACACCATGTGACTTACTTATTTGTATTTACAATGATTTTTAAATGCTGGACAACTTTTTGTAAGTTGGGGGGTCACCCAGAGATTAATTATTGCCCCCCCCTCTCCTTTCCAGGGAGATCTGTAAGGAGTTTGTGGACCTGATGTCCCAGGACCGCTCCCCGCTGGGGGGCAGCCGGCCCACCCCCTGCCTGGAGCCCGGCGTCCAGGGCAGCCTGACCCACTTCAGCCTGCTCACGCACGGCTTCGGCACCCCCGCCATCTGCGCAGCGCTGTCAGCGTTCCAGAGCTACCTGGTGGAGGCCATCAAGATGCTAGACAAGGGCGAGGGGGGGGGCAAGAGCCACCACGACAAGGAGATGAAGCACCGCAAATAGGGAGGGAGGAGACGGGGGTGTGGGGGGAAAGACTGACCCGCGGCCCCTTCAGCGGCTTCACCTTCACCCTCAGGACAAAGACTTTTTAAAACCTCCCAGGACCCCTTGCGGCCCCCCGCGTCAGAGGGGGCGGGGCTTATGATGATATCTGTACTGTAATGTGTGTCCACAGCCACCTCACTCCAAGCGACGCATGGACCTCTTCTCAGTAGCTGGTGTGTGTCACCATGGCGTCTCCCACACATCTCTACAGGATGAGTTTTAACATTACGACCCCCTTCTTATTTTTTATTTTTTTTATTTGGTAAAACACATTTGATGTGTGTTTTTAGCAGCCCCCACCTCCCCCATCACACACATGTTGGCCTGAACTCATCTGGGAAGCATCCTGAAGCCATATCCAACCACCACAACCTGCTCTTTGCTCCTCTGGAACTTTCTTTTTTTAATTTCTTTTTTTTTTTGGGAGACTTTTAAACTCCGCCTGATTGGAGGCGGCTTCCGTTTGTAGTTGGCTAGTGGGTGGTCATGGGATATTGAGTTCTCTGGGCTTAGCGGCGTGGGTAAGGAGGAGTAAAAGGCAGCTAAAAGAGATTTGATTTCTTTTATTTTGAAGTACTACATGTTGGTAACTTAAGAAAAATAACACAAATCATTTTGTACTTTCTGTGTATGTTTATTATTAATGTTATTACTGTTGTTATTATTATTGTATTACGGCATAAATGTAATATATTATTAAAGAATTAAGAACCAATCGGTTAAGTTTCACTAGTGTGTTTTTATCTGGAAAATCAAGCCAATAAAAACTAATGGCACCTTCAGGCAGCTTTAACTAAATCAGCTCACATCAACTTACTTTTAAATGAAAGCTGACAATGGGATTTTATTTTACTTTTATCGTGCTTTATTATAAATGTGTCCACTATTCTTTCCCTTGGTCGCAGTAATGACATTTTTTATTGATCCCTGTAGGCAAAGTCTATTTTCACTCAAACAGGAAGGTCATAGCCAGGCCTCACTAACACTTCATTTCATTATTGATTGATCTGTCAATTATTTTTTTTTTGATTAATCAGTTAATTATTTAATCTATAAAATGTCAAAAAATTGTCTATAGCGATGCCAAACAGCCTGAAGTGACATCTGTGAATTGCTTGACAAAAAATATTCAATTAATAATTTTGTTTATGCAAGAAATGCAGCAAAAATCACACTTATTAATCTGTTAATACTACATGATTTGTCTCCAGAGATTTTAGAGATTTTGTACTTTTTCCTATATAACCACCAGCAGGTCAAAGGTTAAAATGATTCCAGAGGCTTCATCCTTTAGTGTTTAAATTAAATTTGTGGTTTTCACAACTTATTAGAACTGTTGAGCTTTTGTCCACATATTAACGTTGCCTTCGGAAAATTGTGAAATCTTTGATGATCCCTTAATGTTTGACTTTGCTTTAATGATCAAACAGCAGGAAAATTATGACATTCCCTTCAGCCTGAGCTGCATTTTATCATTGTTCCTAATGAGCAAATGTTCAAATTACACACACACACACACACACACACACAGAAATCTTTTGTTCCAATGTTTGTCCAGTTAAACGGGAAAAAACTTTCCTCATGTTAACACAGGTCTTACTTAAAGATGCATTCACAGACCATCAGGAAATCCCAGCACTATCACCTAACAGAACAGAATGTGGGCCTGTGCTGTTAAACAATACATGAAAAAGTACATGTAAGATATTTACCTATCTAAGTTAAAAAGCTGATACGTATGATGAGAAATTGTAGGATTTTTCTTACAATTACTGTATTTTCATGTCTCTCTTTCTGTTTGTATGCCCATATGTATTAAGCTTCCACTTTTCTATAGAATACATATTTCCTACACTACATTGTTGAAAAGCCTTAATTAATAGATGAGGGTTTTCCGGGGCCCTCTGTCTTACTCGGGCCCTGAGTTTAGGACATTTCTTTTTCTGAGTGCAGCTACTCAGATATTCAGGTCTTTGTCTGTGCATGCGGGGGCCCGGGGAGGCGGCGTCAGCGTCACATCTGCAGCCCCGAACGATGGGAATCTGCCGGGAAAAACAGCACAGAGGCAGTGTTGTGACCCCCCGCCGCCACCGGTAAACCACACACTCACACTCACCTCAGCCCCCCTGCCCCCCCCCATCCATCCATCTGCTCCTGTGCAGCGTTCCTCACCTCCCTCCACTCTATCTAACCAGGACGAGACTCTTTCCAGGGACCCGGGAACACACGTGTCCCCGGCTCAAACATTTTCTACCTGCCACATCTTCCCCTCTTCTCTCTCTCCTCCCATCTCATTACCCTCCTGTGTCACCCCCCCACCACTACCCCCACCCCCTCCCTCACCTGCTCTCCCCAGTTCTCTCCCTCTATATCTGATATATCTGACACTCAGCGGGGCCGCTCTCCGTCTCTCTCTCGGCGCCTGCAGGCAAACATATGCTGCACTTCCCGTCAGATTCCGGTGTGTTTGAGAGGAGGGATTGTTTAATGTTTATTAATCACCTGTCTGTGTTGGAGAGGGGAGCCACACACACACTCTCTCTCTCTCTCCAGTACATGTACACATGAGCTTACACTCTCTCTCTCTCACACACACACACACACACACACACACACATTCTCGTGGGGTCCTCCACCATACACCCTGTGGGCCACTGTTTATAAATGAGAGACAAACACTGAACAAAAAAATATAAATGCAACACACAAAGGTCTAAAACATTTCAATTTCTCTCACATATTCAATAAATCTGTGATACTGAGCACTTCTCCTCACAGGTGTAGCATATCAAGATGCTGATTGGACAGCATGATTAATGCACAGGTGTGCTCAGACTGGCCACTCTGAAACATGCAGATTATTTTTTTTATTAGGGGCTCAGAACACCAGTCAGGATCCGGCGTGTTTGTCTCTTGCAGTGCAACAAATCTCCTTCATAGCGTTGATCAGCTTGTTGATTGATATTTAAAATAAATTGTTATTTTATGTATGTAGAACAAATGTTTTAGACCTTCGAGTTCATCTTATAAAAAAAAATGGTAGCAAAAAAGTTTTGCATCTATTATTCTGTTCGGTTTAGATTGAACCCCAAAAAAGGCCAATGACCCAACCATGTCAGATAAACACACACACACACACATGTCTGTCAGGTACAGCTGTGTATGAATCTGCTCATTTACCCCATCGCTCCTGATAAACAGTCAACAAAACTCTATCTAATTGTCAATCAAACGGTTGAGATGCTCTCAGGAACCCACCTAAAGGCTCGTTATTCAAGCATTTCAGTCTGATGTAATTGCACCTTGAGGGAGCCCATTATGTGGGAAACCATCTCTGATCACTCCTATGAAAACGGTGGTGCAACGTTCACGGAAAAAAAACACGTAGGTTCACCTTTATTTTCTTGCATTGTTCATTTTAGGTTCACTATCAATTCATTGATTAATCGTCTGGTTTGTAACAGTGGTTCTCAAAGTGAGGTTCCTGGACCCCCAAGGGTCCTTGAGGGATGCCAGGGGGTCCCCAGAATAAAGGGAATCATTAATTTCACTATAATTCCTCCTATAACTACACAATGACAGAATATAGGAGCATTTTATATGGAGGGCTGAAACTGCCAGAATTAAATGTTTTATTCATTTATTTCATTTCCCATTAACATATTTATATCAGATTATTTTTCCCTCTGCACATTAATTTATTTATTTTCATTTTATATTTTGAGGTGGAAATGAAAAAGCGAATGAGGAAATGAATACATAAATGTACCATGTACTGAGTCAGTTATGTATTTTTGGTGATGGCAGTTTCAATCTTCCAGAATTTTGGCCACTTTCTGTGGAAAAAATCATTATCAGACGTGTCCATGGTCGAGTTGTTGTAAGTTAAACCAGATCAGTTCCAGGCCTCATTTTCAGGTTTCCTGCTCAAAATGACATAACCCACAATAAATGTGCAAAATCTCCACAACTACAAGGGCTCTGTCCATAAACCTGATATAAAAAGAAATCTACAACATGTGGGTGATCACAGAATATTAAAAATCACATCATATGTTACTGTGACGTAGTAAAAAATTAAATAAAATTCAATCTCGACCTGAGGAAACATTGAAAATCTTGGGAAAATTACCAAGATGCATTTGAACCAGTGCAATTTTTGATTTTTATTTTAATAACAGCTTTAACCGGACAGACCTCTATTCTTTGCCTTTTTTTTTTCTTACTACAGATATACTATTGAGAATTGTCTCATGCAGTTTATAATTTGGATGTGATGTTTTAATAAAAGGTGAATCTGTGCTTCACCTGTGAAAAAATTGAGAAATGGATGCAACACTGAAGAGTAAAGAAACTGAAATATAAGTGTTAAAATGTGCTTAAAGTGATTTAACAGTCCTGAAACAACATTTAAAACAACCACGATCATTTGATTTACAGTCATTTCTTCTTCGTTCAGGGACGTAGAAGAACTTTCTGCCAGAAAATGGCTTTTTTTTTCTCCCCCCCACACACACACACGCACACACACACACACACAGGAATATGTGCATGCGTGTTTCATTACACGTGTACAAGCATGAGCAAGTGTACATTACCCACACGCACACTCGCTGAACACAAGTGCAAAAGTACACAGCCAGGAGGCTGTTCTCTTTCTATGTGCAGATGAGCAGACTAGAGAGCAACGAGAAAGCACCACGGGGACAAAGAGCTCGCATCTCCACTGTGTGTGTGTCACTTTTTATTGGAACAGAAAGAGCAAGGAGGTCAACAGTACAAAAAAAAAAAAAAGAAAGCCAGAAACGAGGGCGTGAGGGTTGGTAGCGGAGCGGCGAGCGGTCACTTGGCGCCGAGGGTGAGCTTCTCCAGGTCATGGATGCCCTCCTTGTCAATCAGACGGACGTTGAAGGAGGGGAGGTTCAGGATGAATCGCTTGTTCAGCTGCAGGAGGGAGGAACGAAAACAGGAAGGAACGGAGACACGAGGCACGAATTAATGGCAAAGAAGAGCCGGAGCAGGAAAACATAAAAGCAGAATATTTCAAGGCTGATGAGTCTAAATGAAAATTATTTTTTTAAGGCTCCCAGAAGTAAAGTGAAAATATTGATGAATGCTTTTACATTACAACTTAAAAAGGTGGAGTATCTGAGTAAATAATGAAATACGACGCTTCCCATTTTCATTCATACACAACTACAGGAGTTAATTAAACCACTTGCTGTAATCACTCACCTCCTCGACGCACTTCTTCAGCAGATCCACGGCCTCGTCCCGGGTCAGATCTGGAACACAAGACAAGCAGATGAGGACACACCTCAAAAGAGGAGGAGAAGCACCTTGTATTAACCGTCAGACTCTGATCCAGGGACGATTTCAGCATCATACAAAATACATTTTATAAAAGGGTCCAGGTTTAACTGTGGCTCCTACAGGTCTCTTTAGGTTGAATTCACGTCTTTTCAACATCTATTAATACCAAACTTAATACCAATTTTACAGACCTTCCATTGCAAAAACATTATTTGTTCATTTATGTTTGTAATAAATGCATACTTTGTCCATATAAAATATTTTCCATTTAAACCTCACCTGTACAAGTTAAGAGAGTTAGAGTAGGGAAAAGGCATTTTTCATCAATTAATTCCTACTGAAAGGTGTAATTTGCAGACGGTCCCTAACATGAACCACAGAGGATGATGTAGATTGTTAATGTGGATACGCTGAAAAAACATTGACAGTAATATAATAACATCCCAGAGTATGATGATGATGAGGGGTACGTAACCCTGGATCCACTGTGGCTGCAGGTTTTTGTTCCAACCGAGCAGCGAGCACACACCTGAAAGTCTAGGATAAAACTAAACAAAGTCGGCCTGAACAATCTATTGTTTTAGATCAAAAAGACGCTGTTTTCCTAACCCAGGTTTAGTTTTCATCAACCATTTTAAAACGTGCTTTGTCCAAAATTCTGGTATAAAAAGAAATCTACAACATGTTGGTGATTGAAGAAAAAAAAAATCACAGTAAAAAAATTAAATAAAATATAATCTCCATCAGTGGAAAATATTGGAAAAAATGATCAGGAATCATTAGTCCAATGTGTGATCAGTATTTATGTAAAGATGCATTTCATTTGAACCATTGCAATTTCAGATTTTTATTTTAATAACAGTTTTAACCACCTGCATTTATTTATTTTACCTTTTTTTATTAAATGTACTCGACTGAATTGGTTTTTACTACAGATAAACGGTGTTTAAATGTAAGTCTCCTCCCTGAGCTTCAGTACTTTAATGTTCTGATGGAGTCATGTAAGTTTCTGTGATGCTTGTAAATGATGTTGGGCACTGAAAGTTGATTAAAATGGGTGGTGTGATGTACATTCACCTGTTTTCTTGCATTGTTCATTTTAGGGGCAGGTATGTTCACTATCAATTAATTGATTGATTGGTTGGTCTGTAACAGTGGTTCTCAAAGTGGGGTTCCAGGACCCCCAAGGGTTCTCGAGGAGGTGCCAGGGGGTCCCCAAAATAAAAGTGAATCATTAATTTTCACTGTGATTCCTCCTATAACAGAATATAGCAGCATTTTATATGGAGGACTGAAACTGCCAGAATTAAAAGTAAATTAGTTTATTTCATTTCCCATTAACATATTTATATCCGATTATTTTCACTTTGCACATTAATTTATTCATTTTAAAATTGTATTCTCCATTTTATATATTTAGTTGTGAATAAAGCAAATGCAGAAATAAATATATTAGCAGAAAGGAATGAAACACACATCATAATTTAATTTTTTCCAAATAAACTTTGGAGTCCGATTTGAGAAATTTTAAAGTCGTTTTAAACTTATATTTCCAAATGAATGAATTCTCTTCTTCTAGGACTTTTTATGACCCCCCTAGTCGTCTTTCTGTTCTGTTCTGTTCTGCGTCTCACACCGACCTGGTCTGTAGTGCTGGTCCAGGATGGACAGGGTGAGGAAGGCGCCGTAGCCGTGGGCGGCGAACGGCGCCTTGGCCAGAGACGACAGGTAGTCCATGTAGTACAGGCCCGGCCCGTCGCTGTCGTCGTAGCCCGCCAGCAGCAGGTTGACGTGGTAGGCAGTCTGCAGGGAGGAGGGGGGGTTAACATTCACATGTGGAACAGGAAGCTGTCGGCCTGGGACCCAGGTTAATTAAATTTAATACCGAGAAATGTGAGTGAGTTGTGTTCAGCACCCAGAAGCAGTTTTTATAAACTAGTTAAAGAAGTACTGACAGTACTGGAGCTTTTATGATCTGTTCTGAGATTTTTCTGTGAAAATGTCTCTTCAGATTAATACTGATATTATTTATCCACAGAAGAGGCCTGGTTAAAAACCTGAATGAATGAGTGTAAAAGCTTACAAGACCATACAGGTGCATCTCAAGTAATTATAACACACTCGACTTTTTGACGATTCTCTAATTGAAATAAACACTTCCGCAAAATTTAAGAGCAATTATTATTATTAATTAACATATCTCTTGTTTGTTAGAGCTGTGTAAAACCAGCAAAAAAACACAGATGTGAGTTTTTTACTTTTTGACAGAACCAGACGAGCAGTTTCCACAATATCTCTTATCATCTGGCCCAAAGATTACTATGAAGTTTTCAGGAAATTACCCGTTTGTTAGAAGATTTAGAGATTTACCATTCTATATAAAACAAAATCATCAAGTAGCTCATTTTACTTATTAACACACATTCCATTTGTCTGTTAAAGCTGTTTGAAATCCAACAGAAAACAGATTTGTCAAACTGTTCCTTACTTTCTGACAGAACCAGACGAGCAGTTTCCACAAAATCTCTGACTCTACCTACTTTATCCATTCATTGGATGAATTAGAGATTTACCAAACCTGTAAAAAGCTCTCAGAAAAACTCTGACTGGCGGAGCTGTTTGTTCGTGAAGACGAAACGCCCGACACGTTCTTGTCTGTGGGGGGTGTGAGTTAGTGAGTTCAGGTGGCTGCTTAACAAGGTGCCTCCTCCCTCCCTCTGAGGCGACAGGGGACAGGAAGGTTATTTTGATGCCAGGCCCGTATTACTACTCTTATTATTATTATTGTGTCAGTGTAACCAGCCAGACAGGTGTGTGGTGGGTGGGGGTGAGGACGCCACTGGGGGGGCGTTCACGGGCCCACGGGAGGGGTTAAAACACACACACACACACACACACACACACACACACACACACACACACCACACACAGTGAGATATGCATTCACGCCTGTTGTACACAACCATTGTTAACACACACACACACACACACACACACACACACGGGGGGGGGTGAAGCCCGCTCCACAGGGGAGCGCCGCCATCGTTTCCCCGGTGGCAGCAAGGTCGGCTGAGACGTGAATTAAAGACGCCGGGGCAGGTGTCGCTCCTCGCTGTATCGTCTATGTATATTGTGTTTTTGTGCTAAGCAAAAAAACGCTGCAGCGCTTCCACCTCTGTCAGGAATTTAGGCCATAACTTGTTTTTAAACCCCCCCCACCGCCAAACACCCCCCCACCAACACCAACTCATTTTTAAAGGGATTTAAAAAAATAAAAATAAATGAGGGAACATTGGCTTGCAACAACGAAGAGAGAAAATTAGTGTTTTGGAGGAAGAGGCTGGGAGCGTAAAAGATGTACTTTAAAAAGGGGGGGGGGGGGGGGGGGGTGGCAGCGAGGGGGGGGGGGGAGAAAGGGGCAAGAGAAACGACTTTAGAAGTTTTTAATGAGCCCTGGCGCTACTCCAGGGCACAGGGTGAAGACGGAGGAGGAAGAGGAGGAGGAGGGGGGGTGGAGCAGGGAGGGAGGGGGCGACGGAGGAGCCGACTCCCAGCAGATGTCACACCGCCGACGACACCCTGACCCCCCCTCACACACACACGCACACGCTTCCTCCCTGATGTCCTGTGATGCCCTTTCACCTCTCCAACCCGTCTCCTCCTCTCTTCCCCGTCTCTCTGCCTCTCGGGCGTCTCCTCTCACCGTTGTTTATGCTGCATTAATGTCTTTTTGCCGCTTCACGTCTCCTAAGTTGCAAAAAAAAAAAAACTCGATAATTAGGAGCAATCTATTCTGAACGGGTCGGGAAGGCGGTGGTTGTACTTTTCGATTCTGGCTCCCGTTCAGACGTTAAACACGGAGCGGCGCGTCGCTTCGTACGCGCTGATAAGGTGACGGAGAGCGTTTGCACCTCTAATTAAAGGGAGGCGACAACTAAATATTTAAACCCCAGAAATCCTTCCACGTGACGGCGAACACATCTCGTTTTCTAAATATAGCCTGTTTACCTGGGAGTTCACTGTGAATTTTGGATTTTTCCTCCTAAAATGAAATAAACTGTTCAGTACCGTACTCTGTGGAAAAGAAGAGTTTTTCTATCTGGTCAGGATCCCACAAACTTTTATTTTTTGTCCATGCTGACAGATCTTAACTGTGGATGTGTGTTAATTAGTGAAAGAAGCTACTTGATGGATTTTCTTTTGAATTAAAAGTGCTAAATCTTCTCTAAATCATCCAACAAATGGGAGCTCCAAGTGTTCTCGGTGAGAGTTTGATTAGAAACTGCTGGTCGGTTCAGTCAAAAGGTAAAAAATTGACAAATCCATATGTGGTTTTTGTTCGATTTATACACATTTAACAAACAAGATGTGTGTAAATAAGTTGGATTTAAAGTAGCTTGTAGGTGGATTTAGTCTTCTTCCTCCTCAGATAGTAGCTGAAAATTACAGTAAATTATTTTCCTCTATTTCCATCAAAGGAATCTTAACATATCGCCATCGTAGGCCTCTAAAGAAAAAAACAGCGTCGTTGTGACAAAAATTAGGGTCACGTCGCTAAGAAACCACCTCACTCATCCTTAAACTCCTTTCTTCCACGTTCCACCACTCCCCCCCATCCTCCCATCCTTCCCCCCTCCCTCGTCTTTTCGCACGCTGCCCCGGGCATGTTCCCTTTTATTGGCATTTCTCCTCAATCTGCTGTATTAATTGTTCATCTGTGCAGGAGCCGGGGAGCCGCGTGCAATATGGCGCCAGTAATTATTTGTGCCCACTGTGTGTCTGTGTGTGTGTGTGTGTGCCCCGATGCCTAAAAAAATAAAAAGAGAGAGTAGAAAGCCATATGGGGCCAGCTGTAGATCACCATTTAAAGAGGCTAACTGTTGCTGTGGTCCTACAGAGAAACAACTTACTTCTTCAACTTCAACATCCACGTCTACATAAAAAGCGATGACTGCGAGGCTTTTAGGTTCAAATGTGATATTTATAAACTCTCTGCCTCTTTGGAGGTTTTTTTTTTTTTTGCTGCATCAATTCCACTTCCCTCACACTTCCTGCTAAACTTTTTTCTGGAAACTGGCTACTACACCTGTCAATTCAATCTTCCCCTACTAATATATTTAAAAAAAAGAGGCATTAAGCATAAAGCAAATAGCAGCAGAGCAGCTGCTGGGGTCCATGCCCTGAAAACCTGCATGTTTGTTTGTTTTTGCTTCATGGTGGATTCTCCGTGTTTCGTCGCTGATGAGCAGCACAGCCGAGGCCTCAGGTGACGCTCAGCGATCATTTTCCCCCTCTATATTTCCCTCTCTCGCTTCCTCGTCTCCTTTGTCTGGTCTCCCTCCCCAACGCTACTCCAGAGGTTGTTTTTCCTGGACGCCGTTTCCCCCGCCTCGACACGCCTCGGCCCAGCGCGGCTAACTACACCTCCCGGAGGTCTGTGGCCGCTGGAGTATGACATCTTTCAGACTGAAAAAAAGGACCCATCTGTAATTTATCCTGCAGGAATACGGCCATCATCAGAATTAACCACGCAGCCCCCCCCTGATTAATTCAGCCAGCCGGCCAGTGGTTTTCTAACCTAGGGCTCTGCACGGGCTGGTTGTTCTGAAGACGGTTCGAGGATCCCGCGATACAAAAGCAGATCATTATTTTTGATAAACCCGGCCTCTGTCCGCTCTAAACTTTAATCTGCAATGATTTAATCTGATTAATTAAAATAAATTCCATCGTACGCATCCCAGTTCCCCAGACAAAAGATGAACATACTTTTGGACTACAGGCGTTTTAAAAAATTGTACGTATTTTTTAATTAAATCTGAAATGGGCTTAATCTCCGCCTGATTCCAGCCCGTGGTGTCACAGTTCATCCGTGCTGGAGATTTTAGGAAGTTATGGTCCAACAGGAAGAGAACTCGCCCATTGTACTGGTTTCCTGGTGGATGTCATCCATAATATGTAGAGCTGAAGCAACTCAATTAATCAATCGGTTGATTAATTTAATCAGGAACTAGTTTGACAGTAGTTAAAACTCATTTAATCAATATAAAAATGGCAAATACTCTGGTTTGAGCATCTCTTTTGTGCTTCATTTTATTTTGATTCGTATTGAGGTTTTGGGTCGTTTTGCCAGATAACAGAAGTAAATGATATTTAGGTTTTAAGACATGTGACAGATATTTGACCAAAACGTGGATTAGTATAAATTATCAGTGTTTTTTAAGTGTGTTAATCGACCAACAGATTAACGGGGAAATTAAAGAAATTTCCTGGGACTGCAGTAGAACAACACTAATGTGTTTCTCTCACACCTTTTTCTGCTGATATCCATCTGACCATCTCATTCCCTGTTTCAGTCAAACGAACAAGACGCGTTTTACATACTCAAGATGTTCTGAGGGGTAAAAAAAACAACCTGTTTATACAACATGATTTGCAAGTGCCCGTGTCCTCTGGAGGTTGACGCGTAGCTGGAGGAAGGTGTGGGATGCCGAGCAAAAAGTGCTATTCCTCCAGTTTTTGGAGCACTCCTGAGGACGTGGCCTCAGTAAATCCTGCACTCGCCGAACTCAAATTCATCACCGTGAGGCAAGAAAAAAAAAAAAATGAAGATGCACTCGCAGCTTATGGCAAGACATGAATATAGATGTTATCCTCCACAACCTTGACGGAACAGAACAATCCTGCTCCTATAGGTCCCTCTGTGTGCATGTTGTGTATGTTGACTCCTACTCGTTTTCTCAGTCGGTGTGGTGTTGTGAGCTGGGCCTGGTTGCCCCCCCCGGGACCCCCCCTCCTCCTCCTGCTGCTGCTCTACCCCTATCCCCCGTTCGACGTGTCCCACATTCCCTTCTCTGCCACACTAATTGTTTTTTGTAATTATTTTCACCCTTCTGCTATTGTGACAGGCAGCGACGGCGCGACTCGCACAAATTAGAGCAGGAGAAACGACACGAGAGGAGGGGGCTTGAACTTGAACCGCAGCGTCTAGAAATATAAATACATCCATACATTTCATGCTACGAGATAAAAAAAGATGCAACAAACACCTGATCAACAGATTAATGAACATTTATTTTATAGTATGATTCATATGCTTCTCAAGCATTAAAATGTGCTGCTTTCCTTCACCTAGTGTGATATTAATTTTAAAATCTTGGGACTGTTGGTGAGAAAGAACAAGCAAGAAATAAATGGTTAAATTAGGACTATAAATTGATTAAATTGTAATAATAAATAATCCAAACAACTTCCTGTTAAACGCCAAATTAACAGCGGTTTCAGCTCTAGATTAATTTGTGTGAAGCTGTGTAACATTGAGCCATACTTTAGAAAATAAAAGTCTGTATCAATAAATAATTGTTTTTTGGAATTTATTCTAAAACTCACACATCCAGTCAACATGAATTGCTGTCGTTTTCTTCTTTTTTTAAGCAAAAATTATAAACATCCTCTAGTTCCAGCTTCTCTAATGTAAAAATATCAGCTTTTCTTTGTCTTGTGTGATTATAAAATTGAAAATCTTTGACGGTAGCTGAGAAAGAACAAGCAAGAAGAAAAAAATTCTAAAGTGAACAATAATTAACAGATGATCCAAATGAATAATTAGTTGATCACCTAATTAACAGCTGTTGTTTCAGCTCTACTTTAATTTTGTGAGGCTGTTGAACATTGAGCCATAATTTAGTAAACTCATCATTAATGTTTGGAGGAGGCACAATGTTCTCATAACTAATAAAAATCACTGAACAAGTGTTTATTCCAGACTGGCTGAATTTCTTCTAGTTCCTGCTCCTTTCTCTGTTTGCTGGGATAAAAAGTACGTTTGGTATCCTCAAGGACACGCATCAGGATTTTAAAACGCGTTGCGCATACATAAAACAAGCCAATGACCAGCGTGCAGGAAGGTAAAACAGCTTGTTCTGTTGGTGCTCGTGTTCTGAGGTAAAACATCTGGTTTTGGTAACATGCACTCATGGGGAGGGGGTTACAGGCTCAGGTGTTGTCATGAAGTCTCAGAGGGAGAAACCTCAGTCGCCATTCACAACAAGCCGACAAATGTACCTCGCTCTGTCAAAATGCATCTTCTGGTTGAGCGTCGATGCCTCGAGCTGATAACAACACAAACACGCTTGTAATTGCAGGTGAGACGCAATTCCCACCTGAACTTTAAAAAGGGATAAATCCTCCTCTAGAAGTGTCATGGCTGTTTCACGTCATCCAACCAGAAACATGTTCATGACGAGTAAACGTGCCACGTATGGTTACGGCCTCTGCTATTTAAAGTGAGCAATACTATAACTCAGGGGAATTAATCTGTGGTTTTATCCTTTTCCCCTGAAGCAAAAATACATTGGAACATGCTACTGAACATCGTAATTAGAGCAACATTTATAAGTATGTTCACTCATCATTTAATGACAAATATGTTCAATGTGAAGGTAACAACTGGTAGGATTAATTATCTAGGGTTTCATTAGCTGAGAAAAGACACTAGAAAGGTGGTTTCACAGGTTGTGTCTCAGCACAGCTGCTGTCTCTTTAAGGAGGAGAGTGAGAAGCCGTCACACACCTTTAAGCCTGTAAGAAGCTGATCTGAGGAGTGTGTGTGTGTGTGTGTGTGTGTGTGTGTGTGTGGTAAAACAACTGTGGGATTAAGCGAGAAAGTCGCTAGTTGAAGCAGAACTAGTGTAACTTTAAACGTAATGTGAGCAATTAGCTGCTGTAATGAAGAATAGAGCTAAAGTGGTTGAGATGTAAACACTGTCTGTAACACAAAAACGTTGGAAGTAAAACAATAACTACTGATCTGCTGCAGTAACAGTGAACTTATTACTTTATGTGTCTTTTTTATAGGTTTATTGTACAATAACAAAAGATATGCCCACTTCAGTCATTAATTAATTATCAAAATCAAATAAATTGAGGAAATACTTTGCAGAGTAATATATATGCCTGCAAAAATATTGGTTAGTAACACTGGTAATAACACCCTTATCCCCATTAGTTGTGTGTAAATAATCACTGTTGTCCCTTAGCCTTCATGGTTCCCACAAAGCTGGTCACTCACTTAATAGCTTACTCAATAAGGCCACAATTCAGGGTGTTCAGAAAATTAGGTTTTAGGCTGTTTGCTTATCAATAATAGTTTCTAGATTCCTGGAAATATTTACCCTGCTCCGAAGGTAGTCTGCCAGGTTCTTTCGTGTGAAGTTTGCTGCTGCTGTTGGACTGAGTTCGTAACCTAAAAAAGGGAATAAATGGCTTTTATCACAATATTTGTGCCTCTACCAGATTTAATTTTCCATTTTAAGATGTTGTGAATAAGAAAGGCTATGAATGAGCATCTGGACTAATCAATGCAATCAACATCTAACATTGTTTTTATTAAGACATTTAACTTAACTTACTTATAAAAAGGATTTGTTTTAAATAACCAAATTAATTCAAATGTATTTATTTATTCTAACTCAGGCAATGGAACTGCTTCTCATTGGCTTCAGGTTAACGTTTCAACATATTTTTCCACAGTCCCAGTCTTTTTGCTGATTTTGTGACCTCACCATTCCTCATTTTGTAGAGCTGAACGTTCTTCTGGATGTACTCTGCGAACTGAACCGTGTCCCCTGCTTCTCCAACACAAAGCAGCAGGATCTTCTCACTTAATTTGAACATCTTGTCGTAGTCTGAAAAAAAGACGAAGCATCTCGAATCATTCAAGTGGACGTGAGTAGTGACTTTCACTTTCACCTGATCTTTCAACCCCGTTAGTTTTAGTTTAACTTTTAGCAAATTAGTATAAATATGCAATACACTGAGCTGTACATAAACTATTATCAATTAAGCGAAGATTACCTATCAAAGCTGTACATAAGATAGTAAAATGAAAAGTCCTAACGTTATGTTAACCGACTTAGCTTCGTTAGCTTTGTTAGCTAAAGTTAATGTGTGGTTGCATTAGGAGCAAAGTATCATTGTGATGCTATTATAGCCAATTAGAACGTTAAAACAACACTCTCTCTTGGTAGAATACTCATATTTTAAAACGGAAAACATTAAAAACTCATGCCAGGTTTTATAACGCCATCGTAAACATGAAACCGGCATGTTAGCGGCTGTCGCTACATGGCTAATGCTAATGCTAACGTCATACC
The DNA here is from genome assembly GCA_036785175.1 of Eupleurogrammus muticus. NCBI lineage: Eukaryota > Metazoa > Chordata > Actinopteri > Scombriformes > Trichiuridae > Eupleurogrammus > Eupleurogrammus muticus. Next base: position 400,087 of record JAYKQN010000039.1, on the reverse strand, counting down.
GTGTTTCATCTGAATGATGCTGCTCGCTGCTACAGTATCGGCGGCGACCAGGACAAAATCCGGCCCCTGGATCCCGATCAAGTACTCCATGATCTGTGTAAACGGGTAGGACCTGAGATACTGAGAAAATCCCTCTGAAGTCGGATATGCCTCGCTTGGAGTAACGTTAGCCTCGTTTGTTCAGATTACACAGCAAAAGTTCAGCTAGTCGGCGCAGAATTGTGACGTCTCCGACGGCTTTATAAGAGGCTCTCCAGTATATGGACTGTAAAGAGTCTTAACGTCATCCGACTAAACTGAGAAACGAAGTCCGTTCATTCCGCAGCTCCTCTTTGATACCGGTGCAAGTTACAAAATAAAATGGTTTATCCTAAATTTGCCGTTGTTATCCATCCTGACGGATGCTTGTTATTTTCCATATTGCGCATATTATGCATGTAAAACGTGTTTTATTACGCGTGGGCCTCTCAAAAACCTTCTTCTGATGTGTAATTCCAGGTTTCACCTGCTAAAATTCGAACCAGAGATGCGGCGCTGTGGAGCATAGATTAGAGTCACACGCAGGATAAAACATCCTTTTCTACTGAAATACAGCAATTCTGGAGAAAACAAACACCCCGTCGGGACGGATAACAATCATTGATTTAAGGTAAGCACACTTTTTAATGATTGATACATGTATGGAAAAAGGTGAAAACAAAATAAATGGAGCCGGCTGCTTATTTTTGAGGGTTAACGTTGAGACTCTCGGAGTGAAGCGTCTCGTTTGACGCTACGTCAACGGAAGTCACGTGACAACAACTCGACTCGGGCGGGCGATTTGAGCGGACTTCTGTTGTGTTGTGGTAAAGTCATCGCTGTTTTTGTCACGATAAATACAGGAATAATCGGCTGAAACTCGGTATGAGCGAAGGTTCGCCTCCGATCGTAATGGCGGGGTCGAATAACCCGAACGGTTCGCAGCGACGACGGTCCCCGCGGTTGAGTTCTCCTCCTCCTCCTCCTTCTTTCCCGAGTGGCAAAAAAATGGCGTTGAATGGCGTCGCCGTCAAACGCATCACGATGAGGAAAATAACGGCCAGAAAAACGACGGCGCCGTCGGACAGCAACAAGGAGAACACGCCGCGGCGGTCCGAGGGCGTCCAGCAGAAGAAGGTGTCCACCCCGGCTCCTTCCCCGGGCCGCGGGCTCCCCTCGGCGGGGAAGCAGGTGAAGAAGAAGCAGGCCCCGATGCTCTCCCCGATCCTCCCCGCGGACCCCTGCTCCCCGCCGCGGGAATCTCCCCCCGAGCGGCCGGCCGTGGATCCGGAAGACGCCGTGTGGTCGCAGAAGGTCCGGCGGTCCTACAGCAGGCTGGACAGATTTCTCGGCAGCCCCGACAACGGAGACGCCCTCTTCGGCTTCGGGAAGCTCCAGACCCCGGAGGTGAGCCGCCGCGGGGAGTTGTCCAAGACAGCGCTGGAGGGCTCCGCCTCCCTGTCGGGCCTCGGCTCGTTCACGTCGCTGCTGGAGGCGGCGGAGGACGGCTGCCCCGCGGCCGAGCTGGACACGAACATCCCCGGCGTGGCCGTGGAGAAGAAACGGAGGAGGAGGCGCAGGAAGGAGGTGCAGCAGGAGGACCCGGACCTGGAGGCTCTGGCGGACCGGATGAACGCGGAGTTCGAGGAGGCAGAGTGTTATGAGCTGACGGTGGAGTGACTCTGGGATTTACCTTACTGATCTGTATATTTTAATGGCACAATTATTTTAGATAAAAAAAGCAACTTTAATCTTACATCTTCTGTCTTTTTGTTTTATTTTTTACCTATGTGTACATATAAATAAATATTGAACCACGTGCATCAACACAGTTGCACTGGTTTAATTCGAAACAGCTCAATCATTTATTCATGTCAATATTCATCTACATTTCTATTAAATGTTTTAATCATACAGCTTAATTAGGGCATCTACTAACTACATTGACAGTTCATTAATCTATAGGTTATTAAAATGACGATGTTGATCAGAGTTTTCCAAAGCTGAATATTCAACCCAGACCAACAGTCCACAACCCAAAGATCATCAGTTTACTATTATAGAAGAATAAAGAAAGCAGAAAATAATCAGAGAGGAGAATTTAGTCATTTGTTATCTTTAATATGACTCAGTAATTTGCCATCAAAATATTTATATATGATTAATAGATTTGTCAACTAATCAATTGTTGCAGCTCCAATAAATATTCATCTAAATATTTTATTGATGAGACTAGGTTAGGGCTGCAACTAAAGGTCAATTCTGTTGTGGAATATTCTGTCAATGAACCTTTTTTTCCACAGAAGCTGTTTTGATCCGAAACAGCAGGTAAACACAGGTTTTACCATTGACACTAATTGAGGTTCCATTCAGGTCAAATTCAGTCGATTTGTAAATCTGTAAATCCTCTGCTGCACTAAATAGAACCTTAATCAGTATCAATAGTAACATCTGTGTTGGCTTCAATTCCATATGGCTGCTGTGGGAAAACACATATCATGTTTTTCTATTTGTGTGTGAAATATAAGGCAATAATGAAACATGACTTCTGAAATTTGCCAGAATCCACAGTGTCCTCTTCATATGTCTTTGCTTCAACTAACAGTCCAAAACTCATCCGAGAGGCTGGAGCCAGCCAATATTTTGACACTTTTGCTTGGAAAAAAAGAGTGATTAGATTATGAAACATCTCAATCTTTCAGTGTGATGCACCGGTTCATAAATAGAAGTGTTAAACATGGTCTGTAATCACTGGCTGGTGTACAGTGGTGTCAGCTCGTATAGGGACTAATGAGCTGTTATCCGAGCGTGTTGAACACATTCCTCCATGCAGCAGTGGTCTCCAGTGATTATGTTGAGGCGGACTGAATGAGTGAGTGGGTGATCCGTCTTGACTTAATGAGAGTAGTGGACAGGTAAAACATTTTCCTCCAGAGCCTTTTAAAGGTGCAAGTGGATGTGTTGCATAATTTACACTAACAAGGACGGATGTTATCAAACCGCTTCTTTAGCCAAGCAGCCTTGGCATTTAGTTATCTTCATTTAAATGATAATGAACGTGTTGTATCTTAATCATATTTCTTGTAGAAAACCTGCTGAAATTGGGCTGTACTAACAATTATGTTCCTTATTATTCATCTGCTGATTATTTTCTCAATTAAGTAAGTTAATTGGTGAAAAAAAGTCAATCACTGTTCCCCAAAGCCCAGGGTGACACATTAAAATGTCTTTTTCTTTTTGTCCACAACCTGTAAATATTTATTTTACTGTCATAGAATACTTGAGAAACCAGAAGTTATGATAATCTATTGTATGATTCCTCTAGAATTCAGGTCTAAATTTTAAACCACTGAAAGACTAATCAGGTAATAAAATGCTTTAAATAAAACTATAATAATACATCTTTATCTGTCACAACTTTTCATCCACCACTTATGGACGTTTCTGAGGAGGAGACATGAATATTTTCATATTTTCTACATTATAGTGTTTTTTATGAAGCATTTATTAAATCAGGTCAAATAGGGGATTTAAATTGCCCTGAATATCTTTAATTCAGGATTCAGATTTTTTTTTTTGAAGTGATCCAAGATATGACAATTACATCTTCACCTGTGTTTTTAAACTGTGAAGTCAGGTGTTTACATCTGCTGCTGCGAGCACGTACAACACTCTTGATAGTATTTGTGAGCGCGTACGAGACGGAGAAACGCGGGGAAATAATGAGTGTTTGAGTGTGTCGCAGCGAGCGGGAAAATCCACAATTTGCTCACGCGTGTTAGGGGGCGCGGGAAGCCGGCGCTGTTTCCTCCTCAGGTGCCATTTCATGTTCATACCCTTCATTTTGGTATTTCTCTTCTCTGGGAGAGGCACTTCTTTATTTTCTCTCTCTATATATATATATATTGCTGAGCACAACACACTGTGTGAGGCCTTTTGTATATTTTTTAACAAGATACTCATGTCTACGTGTCAGTGCTGTTTGAGCTGTCGATGCCAGGAACAGTTATTGATTCACAGAGCTGCTGCAGCGTCTGCTGCCTCAGTCGCCTCATGCTGGATTTTTTTTTTTTTTTTGGGGGGGGGGGTGGATATTTTACACTCATATTCATGTGTTTTTCTTCTCCTTCTTCCTCTCTTCCCCCTCTCCTCCAACCCTCCAACCCAACCTCCCCGTTTCACTCACGGCAGTTGTCGCTGGTTCAGCTTGACTGCTTCGTTAGGGCTCATCATTTGCATTCAGATTAATTATCTAATTACCGACAAATGTCCGGCGGCCACCCCACACACCGGCTCGTCAGCTCTCAGCCTGTAATTATTTTAATCATTTACTTTCATCTGGAGCGTTCCTGCCATACTCCTGTGTTTAGAGGCCATTCTTAATTACCCTGCCAAGACACTCTTTTCATGAGAGGGAGGGGAGGGGGGGAGTTGGTTTGAGGGAAAAGAGAGCAATTGGGTGAGGGAACATCGTGTGTGTGTGTGTGTGTGTGTGTGTGCGTGTGTGTGTGTGTGTGTGTGTGTGTGTGAGAGGGAGGAAGACCAATGGGGACATGATCCAGAGGCTTTGACAGCACAGAGGAAGCTCCCTGCTCTGCTGGATGCTCTTTCCTCCCTCTTTTCTCTCTTTCTCTCACTCTACGCCCCCCCCCCCCTCCCTCCCTCCCTCCCTCCCCACCCAACCAACTTCCTCATCTCTCCTCCTTTACCCCCCCTACACCCACCCACCACCTCACCCCTCCTCCACGCCCCGTCCCCCCCACCCCCACCCCGTTATACTTCCTCCCTTTTTCCCTTTATCGCAAGCACACACAGGAATCGCCCGTGGGCTTCAGTGCTCTGACTGCTAATACACTGACACACACACACACACACACACACACACACACACACACACACAGAAACAGGCAGACAAGAGAGAGTCATGCGCCCTGTTTGTGGCTCTCATCAGGATGCACACATCTTTCCACTATCTGCCTGGAAAATCTATACACTCCTCTGTCTGTTTCTGTCTCTTCTCTGTCTCCCTTCATCCCTCCATCCGTCAGGCCTGCTCTCTGCCTGTCTCTCTCTCTCTCTCTCTCTCTCCCTCTCTTCCCGTCTGTATCCCTGTTCTTCTCCTTCCTCTCATCCCGGGTGTTTGGACAGCGTCGCGTCAGGCCTGCTGCTTCCTGTCCACCTCCCACCTCGCCCCCCATGATGAGGAACGACGGGTCACCCCCCCCCATGTGACCACTCCATAATGATGCTCTCACTCTCAACCCTTCAGCCACTCACCCCCCCCCCCCCTCTCTCTCTTTATCAATCTATGTATATCTATCCCTCTCTCTCTGGCTGCTCTTGTTAAGAAAGCAAGACTGAGTGTGTGTGTGTGTGTGTGTGTGTGTGTGAGAGCAGATACAAGCTCTGTAATTGGGCTCTTGAATATTTAAGTCGCTGGGGATGAAAGTTTAATGAAAAGATGATTATCTCCCAGTTTATCACACGCCACTGTTTCATATTTCATTTTCATATATGCTGCTGCTGCGCGGCCCGTTCTGGCTCAGCTGTGGAATACGGAAGTTCTGATCCAGCCAGGCCTGGAAAAAAAAAACGATGCCAAGAAGAGACATGAAACGGGCCCTTCAAGGAAAAGATTGTCAACACATCACATTAATCATCAGTTTAATTTCTGCTACGAGCAAAACGTTGAAGCCTGATGATTCTTGGACCTACAGCTACTCTGTCTGAGACGTGGACACTAATTATAATAATAATAATAATAATACTGAATATATTGGAAATAAATGATGAAGTCATCAGGGTTGTTATTATTTAGAATTTGGCTTGGAGATAAAATAAAAGTAAAACTAAAAGTCTGCATTATTAAATAAAGGGTCAGAGTTAAAAGCTATGGGCAAGAAAATTAAAAGGAAAGTAATGCTTTTTGTTGCATTATGGGAAATGTAGGATCTGGGGTTTTTTGGGGTCTTTTCTTGCTTCAATTTTGATCTTTTTTTTTTAATTCTCAGAAGCAGAAAACTTCCCCGAGCAATTTACTGTACATTTATTTTCCTCTTTTTTTTTATATTTTATTCATTTAGTCAACTGTTCCTTTGAATTTAATATTAAAGGAGGCAATTTGAAATCTATTATTTTATTGGACTTAACAGACATTTTATTTATATTATTAATATAATTTTAATTTTTTTGCAAAAATTATATAAATAATTTAATGACCAATAGAATGGGATGTAAACATAATGAAGGGACTTCATGAAAACTACTCATATTTAAGTCTTGAATTACATCTTGTATAAAAGCAGAAGTGTAGTTTTTTAACTGATCAATGTAAATACCCAAATAAAAACATTAGCTTGTTAAGTTCCTTTGAGTTTTCCTCACACACAGAAACGAATGGTAAATCCTGTGGTGACAGACATTAATGAATAGATGGAGTCGGCCTCCTCTAAGCTTAACGCATCAGACGCCGACTTAACGCAGATTTCGTCCCGTTCTGGCCTCACCTTCACAAACGCCCTGAAGACGGTTCAATAAAAGAACAGCACAAGGACACTCGCCTCTTCATTGAGGCGTGGGGATAAACAGACGCCTGTTTGTTATTCATTCTCATTATTCATAATGGTGGCGACATTAATCCCTTCTTTTTTAGCTTAAAGATGGTGTGAAAAAGCGAGTATGCGTGTAGCACTTTCTGCCAAACCCCAGTGGAATAACAGGGACTGGAGTTTTAAAGAGGGAGGGGGGGATTATGCGAGGAGGACCCCCTCATAGCCTCAGGACAGAGTTTGGAACGGGACGGTGTTTGGACGGCAGAGATTAGACACCCAGAGATGGTGCAAAAAGGGCCATTTCAGGCAAAAACAACAGCATAGAGGGGTCAACCTGGGGGGGGCGTCTACTTTGGTTAAAACACACAGGCTTGATTATGAACGCAGCAAAATGAAGATAAGATAAGCCGAGATGCATCTCACACCACGCGAGATTAGACAACGCGAAGTGGCGTCTGATTGTTGCTGCTTTTCTGGCAAAGTTGCGTAGATAAATTCATGAGCTGCATTATTAAACAGCCATATGTTGGTGGTTCAAAAAACCTGAAATCCAATAATAACCTGTATGAAAGGAGCCTCTGGGGGGGTGGGAGTGAGACTGGAGTTAAGGAGCGTGTTAACCTGTTTAGATCCCAAAGTATGGACTTTTATTCATTAGCCTCAGCTCTGAGGCTAAATAAAGAGTTTTATCTGCAGTAAAACACAACGTTACCGTCACAGCATCAATATAATAGCAGCATAGTTTAATATAATCAGATTTGTGAGTGTTATTTCTGATCTTTGAGCTCTCTCCCTAATAAATTATATATATATATATATATATATATTCTAACTCTATTTGCTGTATAACATCAACATAAATAGATTCTGACTCTTCTGTTGTAGATTTATTCAGATTCCAGGTTTAAGTCCAATAACCTTTGTGGATGCAAATAGAGATATTGTATATTTAACTCTGATCTTATTAAACATTGAACTTTGCATTGCAGATAATTTAGTTATTTCATATTTTTCCTGATTTGGGTTAGTTTTGTCTTGTTTTACGACCAAAAACAAGCTTTAAAACGTTTTTATTAATTAATCAGTAGTAAAGAAAAGGCAAATAAGTATAATAAAATCTATTTTCTGTGTATCATCACCATAAATGATTCCTGGTTTAAGTCCAATAACCTTGTAGAGAAATTGTGTATATAACTCTTATCTTATTAAACATAGAATTTTGCATTGCAGATAATTTAGTCATTTCATGTTTTTTTCTAAAAACAAGCTTTAAAAAAGTTTTTTTAATGAATTAGTAGTAAAAAACAGGCAAATAAGTAGTATTACTAGTATTTTTTCTGCAGTGAAACACATTGTTAGATATTCTTGAAAATCTATTTGCTGTATATCATCAACATAAATAGATTCTGACTCTTCTGTAGTCTCCTCACATGTTGTAGATTTATTCTGATTCCAGGTTTAAGTCCAATAACCTTTGTGTTTGCAGAGATATTCCACATTTATCATCATTTCTAGCAGGAACACAGTAAATCAGGCCTGGGGCTCCAACCATGTGTTCTGGGTTCCTGGGTTCTCTATAAAAGCCTCAGAGGACCCAGGACTCTCCTCTCATCAGGTTTCAAATCCGCGATTTCACGGCGGCGAGGAGCCGTCGACCCGCGCCGTTTGTCGCTTTTGTGGCCCGGGTGTCACCGTTTAGCCTCATCTTTTTTTGCGGCCTTTTGATAGTGGGTGGTGGTGATGGTGAGGGTGGGGGGGGGGGGGCTGGTCGGGCCACGGGGGACCCCGTCGCTCCGGGGAGGGGAGGAGGGGGGGGAGAGAAAGAAAAAGAGCAAGTTAAATGGAAGTGACAATCTGCAAACATTCCTGCCGGCAGCTGCGCAGCATTCTCCATAGTTGGCCCCCTTCTCCGCCACGGCCCCCCCCCCCCCGACCAACCCGACCCCCGCGACCCCCCGTGCTTGGCACACGCACCTGCCGCTCCCAGCCGCGCTTTCACCCACGGCCGGATAATCTATGGGCGGGTCGGGGCCGGGCCCCCCCACCCCCGCCTCAGTGTGCTCTTGAGAAAACCCCTTATGCGTGAAAAAGCCCCCTTTTCTCCTGCTTTTGTCCAACGCAGTTTTATGGGACAACACGGGGCTTTATGAGGTTGGGGGGATTTTTCACGGCACTCCATAGAAGGCTATAATCCTTTCAGCCACGGGACGAGTAAGAAAGTTTTAACCTGCTGTTTTCATATTTATTAGCTGGTTATAGCGGGCGAGGCAGCTGAAGTATTAACCCCCCCTCACACACACACACACACACACGCACGCGGGGGCTCATTCACGTCCTGGAATCAGACCCTGACATGAAGCTGGGGCCTCATAATGGACCTGATTGCTTTAACTAAATGAGTCAAGTGGCTGAATGACGCCGGGGTCATGGAGGCCTCAAACGCTGCTTCAGTTCAACAGGCTGTTACAACTCATTATGGGATGTTTCAGCTGATAATATTTCACATACGTGTCTTTTTTTTTTTTTAACTTGATTCTCAATCTGAACTTCTCATGGAACCACGTTGGAACAATGGGATTATCTGAAATCATTTATGCATGGGACAAAGTTGTTTAGGATCATTATGAATGGAGTCAGGCTCTGCAGACATAATAACAGGGAAAATATTACAGAAATGATAATTAATTTTTGACTAAAACGGGAACTTTAATTAAACAGGTGCAGCTCCCTCCTGCTCGGTTCACGTGGGAACTCGTTCTATTACAATCCTACTTAACACATCTTTTGGTTATGTATTTGATCTTAATTTAACCAGGAAGCTCCCTTAACACTGAAATATAACCCCCCCCTCTTTACCAGGAGAATCACCAATTTAATAACCAATAGAACTAACACAACAAGAATGATGAAGAAAAGTTGTTTAAACAGACAATTTTCTTCAAAACTAAATAGTTCAAAACTCAGTATTTGTTCTTTTTTATTTTATCTCTCAAAATGTCCATAATTTTGTTAAAATAGTGAGAAACACATTATAACTTCTACTGAGTCTAAAAAAGTTTCCATTAGTTGGTTTATTGATGCATTTTTAACTATTCTCATTTATACAGCTTCAACTAATGACTGTTTTAATAGTCCATTAATCTATCGATCAATGAAACACAACCCAAAGATCATCAGTTTTCTATTATAGAAGAATAAAGAAACCAGGAAATAATCAGAGAACAGAAGCTGAACCAGAGAATTTGGACATTTTATCATTTAACAAAACGATTAATTGATTATCAGATCAATTTGCGACGAATGCGATAGTTTGAAACTAATCAATTCATTCTAGCTCTAATTACAACGATTCCTTTGCCTCATCTACACACATTTCTCTTCCCAAACTCTTGTGGATTTAACTGTTATTTCCAATAATTGACAACTAATCAATTAATTGACTAATCGTTGCTTTTCTACATACAAACAGTATGAAACAGAGATTCTTACACTGACATAAACACACTACAGCATCTATCTATCTATCTATCTATCTATCTATCTATCTATCTATCTATCTATCTATCTATCTATCTATCTATCTATCTATCTATCTATCTATCTGTGTAGTTTCTCCTCTGACGACAGGTCTTTCTCTCCAGTTCATCATACTCAGGCCCGGGGGCCGGACCCCCCCCCCCCCCCCCCACCTCCTCCTCCCCCCTCCCTTCATCCCTCCCTCTCCTCCCTTCATCCCTCCCTCTCCTCCCTCTCCTCCACCACCCCCTTTCTGTCAGAGCTGATTGTTTCCACGCCAGCAGAGTGCTGGGGGCGAACACACTGTCACACTACATCAGGCAGAGGGTGGGGGGGTAGAGGGGTGGTGGGGGGGGCAGAGGGGGAGTGTGATGGGCTTTAAATGTGTTTCTGTGTTCAAACGGGATCAGAACAACAGCCGAGGCCCGGGCTGCAGCAGGCAGGGATCCCCACAACTTTGTTGCTGTGAAGGGCGTCCTGGTGTCACCACAGAGAGAGGAGGAGGAGGAGGAGAGGATGAAGGCTGCTCAGCCAGGAGACAGCTGCCATTACACAGGAGGGGAATTATCATCAGCTAATGCTTGATTTGGAACTTTTAAAACCGTACCAGTACCCCAAATATGGCACAGACCCACAGAACTTTAAGCAAATTCCAGCAAAAGTATTTGGGAAATAAATCAACACCATTAAGTTGTCATATAGTTTTAATGAAGAGCTTCAGCAAGGTGACACAGGCCGTACAGTACATGTTACTGTCAGATAGGATGGTCCAAGCTTAAAGATGCTTATGTGGAATAAAAATGGGAAAACTGCATGTGTAAAGGACAGTATCAGGATGATTTCCCTCATTTTCCCTAGAGATTGTAGGTGTTAACATGGGGAAATGTAGTAAATACAACATCTAATCCTGCAGGCTGAGTTAATATAAGGTCTGTGGCCGTCTCTATTGTGTATTTTTTTTTCTTTTCTATGACATATGATTTAAAGAAATATTAGAAAGTGAGGAAGACCGATTGGAAGTAAAGATTTACCAGGAAGTTAATCCGTCTTTATCTCTAAAAAGATCCCTATATCAACATTTCTTAATCAATTTAGCTTGTAATACTTTAAAACTGTGTTTTTGTGACTCCTCATCATTTCCTATTGATCACAACCACCAGAAAGTGACATTTTTATTGGAATAGTTTTTTAGACAAACCTGAACAAGGGTTTTTTAATCATCCATTAGCTTCTAATGCAATTCAAAAACAATGGAGAGATGGGCCTGTGTTATTATACACCTATGGAGACATTACATTAAAATCCAGACATGGGTAGGGTGGATTTTATTGAAAAAACAGTGCTTTTCTTGCAAAAAAAATTCTATGAGACCCCACACTTTTTTTTAAGGGTGTTGTATGTTATTATTCAGAAAGTAGTGAAAAACAACACACACACACACACACACACAAACACACACACGCACACACACTCTCTCTCTACTGGTACTCCTTTCTTCTCGTGCAGACTGCTGCCCCCTGTTGTCTGATCTCCAGCACGTGAACAGGTGTCAGGCTGATTCACTGGGTCTGTGATGGAGAGTCTCCCCCTAGTGGCCACTGGCGGAACAGCACCAGCTTCATAAAACCTGTGTGTGTGTGTGTGTGTGTGTGTGTGTGTGTGTAGGGGGAAAAAAATAAAATTCTCAAGGGTTGTCTGGCTCTTGACAGATAAAGTGTGACTTAAGGTCAAAGGTCACAGGTAAGAGGTCAGAGGTCAAACCCATACAGAGGCTGTACAGGGTTCAGGACTTGTTTCGTATCCCTGTATGACCCTTAAACTGTTCTAAATCACGACTGATGGGTAAAATCACTTCTACTGTTACTGCAGTAACAATTTAAATCTATATTCTATATCAGAGAAAATCATCATATTCAATTTATTGATTTCTTTTCCATCCCATCATCCCGCTACTGATGTGGCTTAATTGTTGGTGATAAATAATCATACTCATTAATTAGAATATGTTTTAGTTTATCCACTTTTGAGAATTCTGTCTCATTGTTTTTTTCTCTCCTTTTTAGTTCTTCATGGAGACAGACCTAATGGGACCATTTGACCTTCAGAAATTTACCTGCTAAGAAGAAAAAAACCTTCAGACATACAGATGCTTGTTCCTTATTAGAAGGTAAGAACGTGACTCTTAATATTTTCTAATATTTAGAGATTGCATATAGATAGTGAGACACTCAAATTTATTATATAATCCTTCATAACATTACCATCTTTTCTTTTTTGGGGGAAAAAGACAATAACACTTTATCAAATGCAGATTTTTTTCTATTTATGAATCATTTTAATCAAAAAGGCAAAACAGTGGATGACTGTGGACATACATAGAATGTTGTGTTGTCACTAATATTAAAAAATAAAGTGACTTTAGGTCAATCTCCTGAACATTCTAGTGTGACTTTATTCAACTTTAAACCTGGGTTTAACTGTCCTTTCATTCCATAGTGAAAACTCTAAAGTTAAATTAAACTTTGTCATCACTTTCCCAGGTTCTTCTTTCCTGTTTTTTATTGAACGTAACTCATCAACATCCAGTTTTGACTTTTAGAAACCTGAGATGTGGAGAATTTACAATGAAGTGATGACGCATGTTTAATGATGAAGATCCTGGAACTTTTATTTTATTTATTTCTGTAGATTTGGCTGCAGATTTATTGAATTTATTGATATGCACAGCACTTTAAATCCATCCATCCATCCATCCATTTTCTATACCCGCTTATTCCTCTTCAGGGTCGCAGGGGTCTGCTGGAGCCTATCCCAGCGGATTATGGCGAGAGGCAGGGATACACCCCAGATGGTCGCCAGCCAATCGTGGGGCACACACACCATTCACACACCATTCACTCACACCTATGGGCAATTTAGAGTTGCCAATTAACCTGAGCATGTTTTGTATTGTGGGAGGAAGCCGGAGTACCCGGTGAAAACCCACGCAGACACGGGGAGAACATGCAAACTCCACACAGAAAGGTCCCAGACCCAGGCCCCAAGGAGGTCTTGAACCTGCGACCTTCTTGCTGTGAGGCATCAGCGCTACCCACTTCTCCACCATGCCGCCCGCACTTTAAATCTTTAATATAATAATAATTAATATAAAATAGTCATTTTATCCCGACTTTGGCAAAGAACTTTCACTAAGGCAAAAAATAAAATGTCCATTGTCCTATAGAACGTAAAGAGTCTGATCCTTTCACTCAGGATTAAAGTGAATTTACCAGACTTGGCAGATGATTTATTACAAAAACTCACTTCAGTGAAAACATAACTTTCAGCTGTTACTTTAGCAGAGTGATGATAAAGAGCCTTGTTAGAATAATGCAGCTCTGTTTGTGATAGTCAGCAGTGGAGGACAAATAATGAATGTGCCTTCCTCCAGCTGGTATTGAATTACTTCCTGAAAAAAAATTATATATATATATATATGCTCTAAAAATACTGAAACCCTTATTTTTCCTGAGGTGAATGTGAGCAGCACTTTTCTCCCCCTAGAGAGTGTGTGTGTGTGTGTGTGTGAGCTTTTCATAATCTTTGTTTGGATGCATTTCTAAACCTCCTCCTTAACTTGCCTTGAAATCACGTCTCGCTGATTTACAGAGTCACCATCAAAAAGCCGTGTTTGTCCTTTTTTTTTTTCTTAAGGTGTTTGTAAACACGTTATCCCTCCGCTCATGACGCCTCGCGCGCTTCCACCTTCAGCCAGAGAACAACGGATCAATATGTAAATGCACTCAGATTTTCACTGTGGATGTCTGCGTCCAACAGAGCCGATAAGCTTCAGAGAAAAAAAGGAAAAGCTGCGAGTAAGTGTGGAGGCAAAGGGATTATCCCAAACTCGCCCCGGGGTTTGGCGCTCCTGTGCGTAACCGGACCACGCGTCTGTTCACCGGGGCCCTTATAGGACACGGAGGGCCCCGGGGCGCAGACTGACAGGCTCCCCGGGGCCCCCCACAGCCCCCCACAGCCCCCCACAACTCACTAAAGCTGCAGATTACAGGGTGGCAATGAGGCTGGTATCTCCACAAACACACACACACACACACACACACGCATGCGAATGGGAAGAGGTGAGATGATCTCGCGGCGCCCGCGGCGGTGGCAGCAGCGTTGGTCCGCGCCCGTAAAGATTGACGCCCAGGCCTCTCACACGGATATCACACCCCCAGCAGAGCGCGGGGCCCCCGTGTGATGAGCTGATACACAACAACCGTGTCGGGCTAACAAAGAGGAGGCTGTTCGCTGAAAGGTCAGCGACCCCCGGGCCGGGGAACAAACTAATGAACTGTACGCCTATGGATGTCTCAGACAGAGCTTCAACGAACCTGGAAATCAAACCTGCTGAGCTTTAACAAAGTTCCCGTAAAACGGTGAAATAATCAGCCAAGTCCAGTGCATTTGTTCTCAGATCAATTTATTAAAAGATTCATTGGATTCGACACTCATTCGCCTCATTTTCAAGTTGATTTCAATGATAAATCTGTACAATCTTTTTTTGTTTTCCACATGCAATAATGCAGACAGGCCTCTTGATAATATTCAGTGCTCATATTTAGTGAGGATGTGAATTATTCAGCAGGAAACGACTGATAAATTCTTAGTTGATCAGGAACAAATTGTGAGTACACTGCAGAAAGTGAAATCTTAACAGGGGAAGAAAATATTTTATTTTTGGTACATTTTAATCCAATATCTTATTCTGCTGTCAGATAATTTAGCTTATTTAGATTTTTTTTACTTGATTTTTTCTCTCGTTTTTAAGATTTTTTCCAAATCAAGAAAAAAAAAACATAAAAAGGTAAATTCTTCTAGTTACATATGATAATTTTAATATAATTAAGATTTCAGTTTTTGCCGTGGATGTAATCAAACAAAAAAAGGAAGAAGAAATGTTGAGATAAGTTCTTTTTATTTATAGTTTTAATTTATCACAGTTCTCTCTATTTACACCTTTATTATCTCCTGATATATAAATCATCTATAACAGTGTTGCATGATATTTTTCTATATTAATTTATATATATATTTTTTGGTATGGCAGTTTTATTATCACAGGTCAAGACAAACAGGACAAAAACACATGTTCATCATCTCATTGCTTTGAGCATTCGTCCTAAATCTTAAAAAGTTTATTTTATTGTGGATATACGAGGTACTAATGAAGGTTCTGGATGAAATGAATACATTTGGTGGTCGGACGCTGAGATGAGAACCAATACAATCGAGTAAGAAATGTCTTGTTGGTGGGGGTCAAAGGTCACTCTCCCTCTAGGACTGGCTGACGGCAGCGGGCGCGGCGCTGCCGACGGCGGCGCCCATGCGCAGCAGCTCCTTCCTGTTGGTGAGGATGACGTCGAAGGTGGACTGCAGGCGGCTCTGCTGCTCCTGGATGCGGCCCTGCAGGGTGCGGACCCAGCGGATCAGCGCCAGGCGCCGGTACATGGTGAGCTGCACCTGGTGCTTCTCCATCTCCTGGGCCTTGAAGCGCTCGCGGTCCCTCAGCGTCCACACGGCGTCCATCAGCTCCGGCGGCTCGCCGTCCGAGTCCGAGGACTGGTCCTCGCCGCCCGGCCCCTCCTCCTCCTCCGGGACGCCGCCCGGCCGGCCCCCCGTCAGCGACCTGCGGCCCAGGCTGGGGCGCCGCCCGGTCTGGGGGCCGGGCTTGTGCTCGCCCACGCCGACGCGGTCCCAGCCTCCCATGAGCGCCCCCTCGCCGCCGCTCTCGGGGTTGAGGGAGGACGCGCTGCCTCCGGACCGGTAGCTGAACTCCGACCCCGAGTCGCTGTCCCCCCACTCGTCGTCGTCCTCGTCGTTAGGCCCCGCCTCCTCCTCCTCCCGCCCCCTGGACCCGGAGCTGCTTTTCCTCCTCTGCGGCTCCCTGCTCCTCGCCCTCAGCTTCTCCTCGCCGTGGCCCGCCGCCGTCAGGCCCCGCCCCTCATCGCTCTCCAGCCGCCGCTCCTCCGCCCCGTCCGGCGGGACGCGGCCGTACCCGTCGTCGCCGCTCTCGATCTCCGGCAGCGGCTCCAGCGTCCGCCAGCACGGCAGGCGGGAGCGCGGCGACAGGAGCGCCGCGTTGCCGTGGTGGAACCCGGGGGAGGAGGAGGGGGAGGAGCCTGTCGGGTCGCGGCCCAGCGGGCCCAGGTTACGGGGTCGCAGTGGGTTCCGGTTCTCGTCCCCTCCCCCTCCCCCTCCTGTGAAGCTCTCGTCGTCTCTGCCCGGCAGGAAGTTGAAGTTGCCGTCTTTGTCGCACTTCCTGTTCCGCAGCGAGGAGGCGGAGCCGTCGCCTGCGTTCAGAGGTTGATCCTGATGGTGAAGCATCGCCGGCCTGGACTGAGACTCCCTGGAAAATAAAAATACACGTTACAGCTGCTTTATAGATGAGTTATATGATAACAAACCAGCTTTAAACACACTGAGGTTTTATCTTTGAAACGTGAACTTTGTCTTTACTGATATAAAGAGTAGCACCAAAAGCTCTACTGATATCAGTCTTTGGTTAGATTAGATTAGATTAGATTAAATCAAATGTTCTTTATTCATCCCATGCAACAGGGGAACACAGTTGTTAGTGGAGAATCTTAAAAATCAAAAAGTAAAATCCAATTCATGCTTCTATAAGTAAAAAAGCTTCAATAAATAAGATTGAACCTTAATAAATCTCTGTATTTATAGACAGGAAAATCACTAGAAGTGTTAAAACTCCTTTTGTGTTATATTTACTGTGTAGAAGAATTGCTCTTTTATTTTAATTGCTATTTGATTTTTTATGTTTTCTATGTTTTCTTCGCCGACGACATTTTTCCTGTATTAACCATGAGCCAAATCGCTTTTAGGAGAATATTTATCACCTTTTGGAGGTGGTAGGATTTGCTTTGGGAACAGAACTGAAGCTCACTCGTATTATATCGGCATTAACAGACTTCAGCAACACCCCAGAGGTCAAACTGAGCTTTTCTCTTGAATTCAACAAGCTGCTTCTTCTTCCTCCTCGATGTTCAGTTACAGACAAAACACGGCTTGTTCTGCAGCCGTTTATCAGGAGAAGGTTTGTTCCTCTGCCAGTTCATTATCTTTATATTATTTAGTCTTTAAACCAGAGCTGCACAGAGCACACACAGAAATAAAAAAAACAAAAATATGATGGATTATAAAGAACAATTGGACAAACACGGATGAAGCAAAACAACAATCAAACAGGAGAAAAGAGGCAAAAAAAAATTAAATCCACTTCACCCTCCCCACCTCACACACACACACACACACACACACACACACACACACACACACACACACACACACACACACACACACTCTCTCCTGGGTAACTCCTTGTTTATAATGTCTATAACTACAGGCTGGTCTGCACACTCCACTTCTATTAGCATCAAATATTTACATGTCTCCTCAGAATGGAAATTTCTCTAATCCTGACTTCAGGCTGCTGTCAATCAATCCCCCTCTTCCTCCTCATCCTCCTCTTCCTCCTCATCCTCTCCTCATCCTCTCCTCCTCTCCTCATCCTCTCCTCCTCTTCTCACCTCTCATCTCCTCTCCTCTTTCCTCCTCACCCCCCCCGCCCCCCGCAGCGCGTGCTCGTGATGCTGACGGACAGCGTCTCGTGCTCGCGCCTCCAGCCTCAGACCGATGCTCGTCGACAAGGAGAAAAATCACCGATCATGTTAGAAATCAACGAATCCACAGCTCCACAGAAATGAATGCATATTAAAAAACAAACCCAAAAAACACACCAAACGATCGATGCTGCTGTAATAAATGCTTCCCGGCGGATTTCTGCTTGGAGATGAACCTTTTCTCTCCATGCAACAACCTTTGAATGCGAAGGCGAAAAACCATCAAATAAAATAAGATAAAATAGAGCAGCCTGGCTGCAGGATGCATGTTCCTAACCCGTGCAAACAGCGACTAATGGCGCTGAGTGGCTGCATCTCTGCGGCTGCTGGTGCGGCAGGAGTCATTCAGTGAAGGTTAAAAAAAACAAACACGAGTCACCTTCAGATCAGACGATAAAAAAGAAGCGACGTGTGTTGTAGTCGTGGTTAAATTAGATTATATATATATATATTTCTCAGAGAAAATGGTGTGTCATGTCCGCTGCGCGTTATGTAACGCTCACCCCATGTCAGAGATGGCTCCTGAATCCCTGTTCTGCCTGTGTCTGCCTGTTTCTGCCTGTTTCTGCCTGTTCCTGCCTGTTCCTGCCTGTTCCTGCCTGTTCCTGCCTGTGTAGGTCAGCGGCTGACTGACAGGGATCCGTGTGGATCCACAGTAAAGCTCGCAGGGCTTCCCTCTTACCTTTTGGCTGGTTTGCTCGGTGCAGACGCCGGACACTGCGCCCTCCCAGTTTTTTTTCCTTCCCCCTCCTCCGACAATCCTATGTGATGTTTATCTCCCCCCTCCTCCTCCTCCTCCTCCTCCTCCTCCTCCTCCCATCCCCTGACTCCAACACGAGGTTCTGGGAAAGAGGAATCAGGATAAAAACAGGACTGGCTGAGTCATGGCACTTCCTAAACTGGGTTGGGACTGAAGAGGAAACTGGAGAGAATGAAGTCCAACAATCCACTGTGGGAACCCATTTTATTACAGCTGCAGAAACAGGCCTGTCTATAGGCTGTATCACAACCCACACAGCCACATGATGGCACCACCCTAACCCACCTGTTCCAACTGTTAATACATTAATTGATTGTGTAAAATGTCAATCAAAGCTGAAGAATCAACCTAACATGTTTATTATGTCCCAGATTATCAGTCCAAAATCCAAAGATTATCCGTTTACTACTATAGAAAGAACAGAGAAACTAGAAAATAGTCATATTTGAGCTGAAACTAGAGAATTTGGACATTTTATTTTATTTTAAATGGCTCTAATTGATTAATCAATTATCATAATAGACGGTAATTAAAGTATTATTTAGAAACAAATTGATTGATTGACCCGTTACAACTCCACAACACAAAGATCATCAGTTTACTATTATAGAAGAATAAAGAACCCAGAAAATAATCAGAGAACAGAAGCTGGAACCAGAGAATCTGGACATTTTATTCTTAAAACTGACTCAAAATTATCCACTATTAAAATAATGTGTGATTAATATAAAAGTTGTCAACTAATCAAATAATTATTACAGCTCTATTGTAGACCATAGAACATATATATACTGTCAGATCTGTATGTGGCTCAAATCCATTAATCAAAATATCTGGTGATTAATGTGAGTGTTGGCAACTAATCGATTAATTGATTAATAATTGTAGTTCTAGTTTGAAGTTCACAGAATTTTATAGCTGTACTAAATGGTTCTTTATTAATCTTTATTTTCATCTTTATTAATGAGGTCCCAAATACAAAATAAACAGTGATCCTGTTAATTACCTGGTAATTAGTAGGAAACTAGATTTTAACAAAATCTAATTGTTAGGAAAGTACCTAAACTGGCGAGTTTAGGTACTTTTAAAAAGATATTATATCAGAGTACAAGTATCAGTGAATTCTATTTCAATCTGATTTTTTCTTGGAATTTCAAGGCAGTTCTAAAATAAGTTAGTTCAGGGTTAGAGATGGTGTCTTGTGTCATGAGGATTTATGATGGTGCAGCCTGATTCCCACTGCGGGGCTTTAATGGAATACTGGGCCATCAGTGGCCGATGGCAAATATATTGACAAGTGGCAATGAGATATTATTTGATGATCTATTTTCAAATTTATTAAAAAGTGTCTTAAACTAGATAATGGAGAACCCATTGAGGAATATTTTAAAAGTACTTACTTGGGAATAAAGTACACAGTTAATTTAATTTAAAAAAAATTACCATTTGGCAATTCAAATAATACAAAACAATTGTTTTATTTGTATTGTATATTGTTATCAAATTGTCTGGCAGTTTAGCACACTTATCCGGAAGGTGTCAGCCAATCATGGCTCGTTTCAGAGAGCGCAGAAGGTTCTCAGCCAATCATTGCTCAGTCGAAAAAAGGGGGCGTGGTGTGTCTTCAGGCCTCACGTCACAGACGTTCGGTGACAGAAGAACCGTTATGGCGGGAGCTGCTGTCGTAAAGATAGCAATTCCCGTATTAGCAATAACAACAAGCAAACACACAGAAATAACAAAAAACAAAAAAAAAGAAATTCAGAAAGTGGTAGGCTAAGCTGCTAACTTCTTTTCTCTGTTATATATCAATGTGTTGTAACTATAATTGTATGTTTTTATACGTTATTTGTGCAAATTTAGCATGAAAACGGGAGATTTACGGCTGTTTTTGGTTTAGCATTTAGCATGCTACAATCATTGCTCAACTAGCTGTAGTTATTTTTATCTTTGTTGTTGTAGTTGTTAGCGGTTTGCTAGGTTGTTTATGTAAACACTGGTGTGTAGCTGCGTGTTTAACAAATTAGAATAGAATAAAGCTTTCAACTTTGCAATAATATAGTAAAGTAGGTTTTACCAACCTGGGAAAGTTTATATTCTGTTATTAAAGACGCACTGCATTTTATTGGTCAATTTTCTATATATATTAGATCAGTACTGCATAATTAATGGCCTCGGTGTATCTTTACCATAATTAAAAAAAATCTAAATAAAAGAGATTGGGGAAAAATGTTTATTTACTGACCTTCTTTTTGGATTCTAATAATGTTAATGGAAAATGTTTTGACTTGAGAATTTTAGGCTTCTCCCTTTGCTTTCATTCATCAAAATAAAAATTGTCTAACCCTCGAAACTGAAGTTGACAAAATAATCGGAACATGGCAGAAAGCTAGTTAGATTGACATGGAGTAGAGCTTGTAATGTCAATAAACCACTCTAAAGAACTTATTATTCCTCATTACCTAGATAAAAAATCATAAAAAGAGAAATCAATTCTAAGAATATGTGTAAGGAATTGAGTTTAGAGACAAAACACACTTTTATTTACTGAAAAAGTACATGGACTGTTGCTCAGACACGGCTGATGCTATTACTGTCTGACCCGTCACCTTCTCCTCATTGCAGCAACAAGGTCATATCCATCGTGTGGACAAACCCAGGCAGCGGATTTGAAGAAGAAAAGGTAAATCAGAACAGAAAATGACAACACTTTCTGGCATGTATCAGCATCAAAATAGAGACATAGGATTTTTTTTCATTAATCATATCATCTTATCATATATCTACCATCTCAGGTGTGTTTAAGGTGTTCACCTTATTACCCACAATGCAACCCAGAGAGGCAACATCATGTCTCTTGTCCTCACAAAGAGAGGATTGCTGTTGGATTTAAGAGCATGGCTGTGTGTGTGTGCATGTGTGCGTGCGTGTATGTGCAAGTGTTACTAGAGGTGAGTGTGTGTGTGTGTGTGTGTTATAGGGAGGCTACATCAGACAGACTTAACAAGTGTTCACTGTCTCTCTCCTCCCTGCTCTCATCCCCCTGACATGTCGTCGCTGGCGGCAGAAAAACTCATGTCCCCCCCTCTTCTTCTCTTCTCCACGCACCACACACACACACACACACACACACACACAAACACTTCTATCCAAATCCTCCTGCCCTCCCCCCCTTTTTCTCCTTCAACAACATCCCCATTCAAGTGCATCAGCTCCAGGCATCCTCCCTCTCTCTCTCCCTCACCACCCTCCTCTTCCTCCCCCCTCCCCATCGTTCACCAGTAGCCTAAGCACATAAAAAATACATCAAACACAGCCGTGTGCCCAAGGCCTCGTCACACGCAAAATCATCTCTCCCTCCATCTCTCTCTCTCACTCTGTAAAAAAGAAAAAAAGCCAAGTTACAAAAGACAACTACAGAGGACACTGATAAAAAGAGAGATAGACTGAACTCGGAGGGCTGAGGGTCGTTTGTGAGGCCTCCTGGGGGGAGAAAGATTATTGTAATGTTAACACTAACCCACCCTCCCCTTTCAAACACACACACACACACACACACACACACACACACACACACACACACACACACAGGAAAAGAGTAAAAAAAGGAGCATGACTTACCTTGTGCATAATAAGACCTTGTTTGAATTGTACACAGCCTGCAGCACCGTGACCCACTTCCCTCAGTTCAGCTCCACATCTGTTCCAGCACCAGTCTCGGCTGTGACAGTGGCCGAGGGCAGCCGGCACCCATAGGCCCCACTGTCAGATCCCCGGCACCGAGATGCACGGAGACTGTAAAGAGAGCCCCGCCGCACCCCCAGCTCACAGCCAGCGCTCGCAAAGGGAAAAAATCAGCCAAATCGGCCGGGACGTGCTAAATTGAAACGGTAATCCAGCGCGGGTCGCTTTGCACAATAATTATACAGTTTTATTTTTTGTCGTAGATGTGAGTAGACACACACATACAGTGCATACGTCACGGCACACAGACAACACAGAAACACACCCTTGGGTGCTACAGCTCATATTTCTCTTCAATTATTCCACCCTCTGCCCTCTCTCCTCCTCGTAATGTGAATAAAACTAGATCTGTGTCCTCTAGATATTTAGAAGCTGGGCTTTGGTGCCAAAACATGTAACCTTCCTCCTCTTTCGAGTGTAGAGTGAATTGGTAGTTCAGTGTTTTTTTTTTGGTTTGGCTTTACTGCAATGACCTCGTAATTCCCTTTCGGGGGTTAAACAAAGTTGTGAAATTCTGTTTTGCATGGTGTTGATGCAGAGAGGCTCAGGAAAAAGAATTAAGGAATAATAGAGCAAATGCCGAACTAATCTCCTAACATCCAGACGCTTTATTCCTATTAAAATCGAATTAGATCAGATTTCTTGACCCTGCAAACAGACCCTTAAGGAGCTGGAATCCAGTCTTTATCTCGATTAATTGCATAGTAATGGCTCAGAAAGTAATGATGGAGGCTATCGAAGGATTCACTCATGCATAGAACCCAGTGATGTTTGAGGGAAAAACAAAACAGGTGGTAAGCTTTTTGACTAAATGCTAAAAATGCAATAATTGAATAAACAACAGCAGGATTATTGTGGCCCGCCTGCAGGTACAGCAGCTCACTTCAGGCGGGGCCCACTATGGGGTTCATTCCAGAGCCTCCTGGCGTTGGCCCCTAATGATGTGTAATGGGGCCTCCTGCGCCCATCCTAACCCCGGGACCTCCTCCTAATCACCGTGGCTCCTAATGAGATGGAGAGAGATGAAAGGGCTCGTTAAAGACCCTCCCTTTAATGCCGGCCTATTATTAGCCACTTACCAAATCATTAGTCTCCTAACTTCAATTAAACCAGGAAGAAAAGTGAGAGAAAGAGGTTTAAAAGATTTCAGCTCTGCCAAAACTGAAACCATTTTGCCAGAATATCTTCCATGAACATCCAGGAACTAGGGAAAAAAAGTCTATTTTTCTCCTCTTTTTGTGGTTTCAAAATACCTTCTGAGTGTGCAAGATATTTTAGAGGTTGCTTTTAGTTGTTTTGAATATAGAACAAAGTTTGCCTTTTCCAGACATGTGGTGGCATTTCTGCAAAGCTTTTTAGTCTGGAAAGTTCTGCTTCCAATTGCTGATTTTACTCAGATTTAGTTCAGAGTTTCTGCTAAGAGAGACAAGAGGCTTGTCACTGTATATATGTGCAAATCAAAGGATTTTATCCTTAACTCCAGCAAAACAAAGCTTATTTAAACATTTAAATACTTTTGGTGGGTCAAACATGATAAAGCTTACAAATGACTTGCACTACCCGGAAAAAAAAAAAAACACCATTGCAAATATTTTGCATGAATATATATATATATATATATATAACCTATTGTTCTCAGTTAAAACCCATATTAACTGATCAATTGCTACCTTAATGTTTTGTAGTTTTTGCTAATAAAAGATAAAAACAAAGTGATAAAATTGTAATCTCAACAAATACAATTTACAGGGTATTTTGAACCCATTTTTACTGAATGAGGGCTGCCTACTGTGTTATTTATCTTAGAATAAAGATTTTACTTGTACATTCACACTAAAACTTTGCATCCACTCAGACAGACAAAAATTAGAGCAAGGTCATAAAATACACTTTTATTTACAATGTAAAACAAATACAATTAAATCATTATACAATGAAAATTCCTATCGATTTAAAACCAAATCAATCCTATTTACATGATAAAATATCTTTAATTGGACAAAAAAAAAAAAAAAAAAAGCAGCCCAAATAAAATCAGGTGAAATGTGATGCGTGGAATAATGGTCCTCGTCTGCTTGTTCGTGTAAGTTAATGTAAACCTACATGTCGATCCGTATTTATAAAATCTTTATGCTGAATAAAACCTAGATTTGATGGATAATTCTGGCATCCATCAGCTGCTGGTGAATAACATTCGGTCTTCCAATCCGCTGCTGATCCTTTTTAAATTATTGCAATAGTGATGTCAGTGGTCCAGGAAGTTGAAGATGCTTCTCGGGGGGCCTTTTGCCTGCCTGGCAGGTTGGTTCTCCCTGCAAATCCTCTTGGCTGCTGGGTTCACGGCCGCCGTTTGCCCCCTCTTCTTCACCGTCTGAGGATCAATCACAAATCACATCCACAAGTTAAAAATAATCTCAACAATTAGACTCTTCTAAAAAATATGAATTGACAAAAGAGAAAAATCCTTTTCATTCCTAAATTGTGGTGCATACAATCATTTATTTTTCCCTTTATTCTCACTGCTAAAAGGTGTTTGTGTCAAGCGATAGAACCGCAGTTGGTGTAGCTGTGGTGTGGGCAGCGTGGGCTTTGGCTCCACCTAGTGTCAGACATCTAGAAGACAACAGCTTCGCCCATCGTCACATGACTATCACACTGAGCTCTTAGGAAACTATTTGGCTTTTAGAACAGCGAGATCATGCCAATAGACAAATAAACCACCAGACAGTTGAGAAACCCATCCAGGTCAGTAATTTACGAGGAAACAACACAACCCCAAATTCAATTTCAGTACAAACATTGCTTATTTTAGTAAACAGCTCAAGGAATTTTAAGTAGTCGTGAGCTAGAGCGATGTGCAAATTGTAATTCTTGTCTAGTGTGTGTACTCCTTGTATAGCGGATTAATGTTTTTTTTTTCTATCCAGCACATATCTCACTGAGGAATTAGATGCATGCACACAAAAAAAAGGATTTCATCCACATCTTGTTAGGGTGAGATACACAAGTGTATGCAGCGTGTATTTTGGAAATACAGTCGTGAAAACACAGGGACAGACTTGAGTGCACATACGCTGAATTCCTGAATTATTTATTTTTTTGCAATGTATTTGCCTAAATATTTAAGATTTTAAAACAAATTTAAAGTCAAAGACAATGCAAGCAATAAGATGAAGGTTTTTCTTAAGGGAGGAAAAATATCTAAACCGACGGGGCCCTGTTTCATAAAGTGATTTCCCAATAACTGGTTGGTCCGCCATTAGCGGTTTAGTTATTTTTTAACACAGGGGGCAATCACTTTTTGACACAGGGCCCCATACTGTAAGTTTGGACCCCCCCCCTCCCCTTAATAATAAAAACCTTCATTTAAAAGTGCATTTTTTGTTCACTTGTGTCAAATATTTAAATGGAATCAGGAACTTTTGCACACCACTCTTAAGTAGATGAACAGCCAAATGCTATTAAACGTTAAATTCACACAAACCCGGCAACAATCTAGTGAGATTTCTGTCACTCACTTGTTTCTGAGGAGCGTCCGAGGTCGAGTTGTCCTTCTCGGGAGACAACGTTTGGAACAGGAATCCGCGGCTGTTTCTGGGCGCCAGGGGATTCCCCTCAGAGATGGAAGCCAGCTTCTGCAGGACGGAGCGAGGCTGACTCAGGAGTGAACCCCTTCTCACCTGCAGGAAATCAACAAAATATAACACTGACCTTGTACAGATCACAGGGAATATGTAATTAACGTCAGTTAAATATTTAAAGGTCTCACGCTAATACATCACATCTCTCACTTTGCAGCATTTTGAACTCATCAGTACAATTTTTTGCTTCGTAAACATAAATACATGACAAATCTATTACAAATTTATTTCCTCCGTGGCTTTTCCTGGAGGATTCTGGGTTGTTGATGCATACAGCATTTGGCTGGTAAAGAATTTACAAA
Source organism: Eupleurogrammus muticus (assembly GCA_036785175.1). NCBI lineage: Eukaryota > Metazoa > Chordata > Actinopteri > Scombriformes > Trichiuridae > Eupleurogrammus > Eupleurogrammus muticus. The sequence goes on along the minus strand of JAYKQN010000039.1, from coordinate 373,876 downwards.
TGAAATCGCAGTGAAACAGCAATTCTGTTGACTCCAGTAAACAGTTGATATATCTTGGTTCAAACAACGAGAGGTTTAAAGTCAGAATTATTGCTTCAGGTAATAAAAGTCTAGTGGTGAAGTAATTCTGTTTCATAACGTGGGCTGTCATCAGTCTGTGAAACATTCAACAACAAGAGCCTTTTGTTGTAAACAGTTCCACAGCGGAATTTTACCAAGTCCAATAAATCAAGTCTTTCTCTTGTTCTAGTCACAGTGACGAACCTGTGAGGGCTGCAGGGGTCTCTGGAACGGGTTAAGAGCTGCGGACGTCGTCTTTTCTGGTTGAGGTGCCACAGGAAGCTCTGGTTTAAAAGGTTATGAGTACAGTGAATTAGTCCAAGTGAAAACTTGAATAAACCAGTCCGAATATGCTGATAAGCAGTAGATGTTACATACACATACAGTTTAATCTCAGGCATTTATGTTTGATGATGTGAAGTGCCCGGTGACAAAAACTCATGAATGTTGCATGTAGCTGCAAAGTCTTATTCATTCATCTCTTTTTTTTCTCCCGCCAGGAACACAACACCACAACTGCCGGGAAGTCGAGAATCTGTTTCTCTGCGTCATTTCCAGAACACCAGAGACCATCAGGTGATTTTTTTTTTTACCATCAGCCTCCTCAAATCAAGAGTTACAGAGGATAGGAAAAAAAAAGCATATCACCCAGGAACATCTCTATGACCATTTCTTTTTGGCTAAAAACCTGGAAACTAAATATCACACTTTTATCACAAGACTGTTATGTCCCAGTAGTTATAAAAAAAAACAAAAAAAAAACTTGTCCAACCTGCCAGGGGTCTAACTGGAACTAAAAAACATTAATCATTCTGTAATTCACCAAACAAAGATGTGATTGTACCTTGTACCCATTGTTTTTTAGCAATTAAGATAATTATCATATCATTGGATAAAACTCATGCCTGGTTGCTTTTTCACAGTAAAGGGAATTCTTCTCGTGAAGACTTGCATCAAACCGACCTTTCTTCTGCAGAGTCTTGGCAGTCAGTTTCTTGGCCAGCTTCATGAACTGACTGTCCTCCTCTCCGATCTTCTCGTCCTCAGCATCCAAATCCTCCCCTTTCTTGGCTTTCTGTTCAGACTGTAGGAAGAGACACAGACAAAGGAATGAAGGGGGAAAAAAAATAAGAACACCCCCATGTATGAAAGAATAACCCAACTTAGAGTGTTGCTTCCTGAACATGAACCTACCTGTTCTCTGAGCCACTGCTCTCTCTCCAGCCTTTCCTTCCTCCTCTGGACCTCGAGGAGAACGGCCTCGCCATCTTCCTCCTCTTCCTCTTCCCCCCCCTCCGCTCCCGTCCTGTTAACGTCGAAGCCATCGTCTAGAAGGAATAGAGTCGAAAATGAAGCTCTGAAGTGAGTCAAAGATTCTAATAAATCTAAATCGATTGACTTGAGATTGATGAGACCAAGGCAGTGTCAATGTCAAAGAGTGTAGGATACAGCATAATTATACTCCGATATACTAGACTGCAGGTGAGGTTTTAGTGAAATATGGGTAGTATACACTTAAAACAACTTGAATTTAAGTTGATAAACTAGTAGGAACCCTGCAGCTGCTCCTCCTGTGGACTTACCCATGTTTTTCCAGTGGAAGCGGCGGGTTCGTCCCGGTCCATCAGAGTGCAGGTCGCCGTCGGCCAGGTAGCGCTCCTGGTACAGACGCAGGCGACGCTTGTCATCGTCCATCAGCTGCTTCCTTTAAAAAGGCAATAAACACGCTTATTTGTTGAAAAAAACACACCCATGAAGATGACAGACGCTGTGTGCAAACCAGCCGTGACTCACATGTGGATCTTGTTGACCTGGTCCGCCAGCTCTTCGTCAGAGGGCAGCTCCTCGAGGAGCTCCTCCTCCTCGTACTCGCTGCCTCTGTCGCCGTCTTCGTCATCGCTGCCGTCGTCGCTGCCCGACAGCTCGGCCTCCGAGTCCAGGTAGTCGGCCATCCGCCTGTGAACGGGAGGCAAGAAACATGTCAGACCTGAGGAGAGCATTAAACTTTGTAGTAGCTGGGGACTAATAACTTTTTGCTTAAATCCTCACTTACATTTTCTTCTTTTTCTTAACCCAGTGTGGTGCAAACACACCCTCCATCTCCTCCTCTTCCACCTCATTGTCCTCTTCTTCTCCAGCATCTGCATCCTCCTCTTCACCATCCTCATCATTTTCCTACAAAAACAGAAAATATTGATTTGTTTTTTCCCCCCCCATTCGGATCAAATAATGACAAACAGTGCTGTTTCTGGAGAAATATTTTTTACCTGCTCACTATGACTGTCCATGTCTGAGAGGAGACGAAACTCACAGTCTTCTTCCTCTTCCTCCTCTTCTTTCTCTGGCTTTGTTTTACTATAGAGAGAGAAATCACTTTGAGAATCTTATATTGCGAAGAAATATTAACATTCCCTTAAAGATTTAATCAGAAAGGTAAAAGAAAAATTAATAGATAAGTTAAGGACATAATTAGATCTGTGTACTGTACCCGTCTTGTGCTGGTGAAGCTGTGTGAGCAGAACCTAAAATTTGGAGGCAAAAGAAGACTGACATAAACTTTGTGCAACAGGAAGCACAACCACCTTCTTTATTATGAGACAGTAAAAACAACCTCTTCTTACCTGGACTAGGAAATTTGCCTGAACACAGATCCAGCAGCTGATCCATGGTGTCTTCATCCTGTTCTCCCACGTTGTTTATCTCAGTCGGTTCTTCGTCAGCCTGCGTAGGCGGAAACGCCCCCGAGCACAACCCGAGCAGCTCGTCCTCCTGCGTGGCCCCGAGGCCCCCCGCCGCCGCCCTTCCCTCGCCGCCGGAGCCGCTCCCCGCCGTGCCGAAACCGCCTGAGCACAACCCCAGGAGCTCCCCCATGTTGGCGTCCATGGCGTTCTCGTCCATGCTGTCCAGGATCAGCTGCCTCTTGTGAGAACGGGGCGCGCCGGGCCGGGGCCCCACGTTGAGGAAGCCGTCGGCGTCCAGCAGCTGGGAGGGGGCGTCGTCTTCCAGGGAGAACCGACCCTGGGAGTCCCCGCCCAGACTGGGACCCGTAACCGCTCCGCCCAGAGGCCCCGAGTCAGCGCCTGGGGACGGGGGTGCGTACAGATCCTGGGAATCCTCCACCGGGAGGCACAGAGAACGCTCCGAGAGTTTACCAGAGCTCTGTTAGACAAGAAAAAATGTTAATGAAACTGACTTATTAAAGCCAATAATATTCAGATCCACCGCTTCAGTTGCTCCCACCTTGGAGGCAGAGCCCAGGAAGCTGGGCCTGAAGAGGCAGGGGGACGGGGAGCGGAACACGGAGGAGCCGGAGACGCCTCTCCCCGTGGAGCGCTGATGATTGACAGGCTGGTAGGAGGTGATCATCGATCCCAGCAGCTCGAAGCTGCTATTGTGGCTGTTGTCCTTCACCAAGGACAAGGAGTCGTCCTCCTCTGGACGAGAAACAGTCACAACAAAACCTTTGAATTTAAGCTCAGTTTGTAAACAAAATAAATAACAAGAAACCTGGTTCTTATATGCAATCTGCAAAACAAGAAAGATTCAATTTAAGATTGTAAAAAGTAGGACTAAACCCACCCATCTTATTACTGCTGCTGTCCTGTCCAGAGGGACCAGACCTCCTCCCACCATCACTATAAAAAGAAAAAGCAAATTTAAGTACAAGTATGAAAACAAAATGAATCTATAATAAAGAAGAATTAAAGCGTAGTTCTAAGATCTGAGCCCATGTACCCGGTGCGAGAACATGAGTTGCCTGGAAACAGCATGAGTGTTCCATCTGTGTTAACGAGGTCAGGGGTCAGCGAGGGCCCGTTCAGCACCACGGGAGAAGGGCAGCCGATACTCTGGACCACACTGCCTTCCTCCTCTTCCTCCTCGCCACCATCATCAGCACCTCCCAATAGGTCATCTACACCCTGGCACAAAAAAGGGAACATGATGAAAATGGGGGGAAAAGAAAAAAGACAAAAGCTAATATTTGATTGTTCACATCGTCTTACTTCCTCCTCCTCAGAATCCGTCATTTCCGCCTCCTCCTCTTCCTCGCCACATTCCTCGTTGTCCAGGCGGTTCAGCTCGGCCCTGCGCGCCCTCTCCTCCTTCCTCCGCTGGGCCATGGCCAGCTGCAGCCGTTGCTTCAGAGTCAACAGCTTGTCTCCTACGCAAAGATGAGAAGAAGAAGTCGTGTCAGGGCAGGAATGTGCCTAAAAATTCCAGTCGCTCTGCACCACAGCTTGTGCTGGAAAAGGTTAAATGTGTTTATCCCACATATCCATACCAGTTTTTGTGGTCACAGATTCCTCTGACCCCTCTTTAATGGTCACGGTCACAGACTCGCTGTGCAACTCCTCCTGGCCGGACGTGGTGCTGTCTTTGCGGACAATGTTGAGCTGCATGGTTCGCTCTCCGTGGGGACGGGCGGGTGCCTTGACCTGACGCAGGTAACGCTCCTTGAGGGCCTCCACACCTGATTGAAGAAGAGAGAGAATAACAGATATCAGGGGAAATGTGATGTATTTTAAAATCAGTTTAATTATTGACGGTAGGGCTGCAACTAATGACTGCTCAGTTTAGTCGTTTGGTTCATAAATTAGTGTAAAATGTCAGTCACTGTTCATCTTTTCAGCTCTAGTTGATGTATTAAATTAAAAAAAAGGACTCACCAGAATTGAGCTGTGTAGGCTCCAGCTGAACAAAAGCTCCGTCATCAGCGCACAGTTTGGCGACAGGTGGGGGGACCAGTCCGAGCTCCTTCAGTCTGGCGAATCTGTCCTTCTTGGGTTTGTTGGGCTGCTGCGCTGAAGGCTCCGCTGCAGCTGGATCTTTGCTGCCACGCCGAGGATCGACCGAAGCCCTGGGCACAACCTCTTCAGGCTTGGCTTCAGGAACAGACACGCCAGGAGACTTCGTTTGTTCCAACGGGACGGCAGAGGCTTCCTCTCCTGAGCCGGCAGCAGGATTCACCACGTCGTCTGCTGTGAGCGAATCCTGCAGACTCTCGGAGAGGTAAAGCATCGGACCGGATTCCTGGACGGGGTCCAGGCTTGCCTTCTCTTCTCTGGTCTGACCGAGGTTCTCCTGCTGCGGGGACGAGGTAGCGGCAGGCTGAGATAGAGGCTGGGTCTGAGAGGACGATGAGAGAAGATCCAGAGGAGGAGAGTCCTGCTCTCCCTCTGTGGATGGCTGCTGAGGATCCATGGGGGGGTTTGTGGGGAGTGGAGGAGGAGCTGGTGCCGTCTCCAACATCATGGCTGAATACTTTGTGGATCTAAAGGAAAGATATATGTATGATATGCAAGATATTAACGTTTTCAAAAGAAATTAAATGAGTAGTAAATATCAAATACAGTATATCAGTATTGTTCACATCACAGCAATGAAGTTCACAACATCTTTAAATCTGATTAGAAAACAGATCTTTTGAATCCATCATCTATAGCTGATTGCTAACCCGTCTCATATTATAATAAATGCTTATATTTACTTCAACAGTGCCATGGCAGGACCGTCAGGCCTGGCTCTCTTCTTAAAGAACTGGTTTATGGTCTTGGGCTCAGGGATGTGGTAGGGAAGGCCGAGGGAAGACTCTACAAGGACAGAAAGGCACGTCAAACATGAAGAAAAAGACAAATTATGATCCAAAAGAAAACCATCTTTAGATAGAGTGGCAAGAAGCAGTTCACAGAGAGAGAAACAGAAAACACATTCTAATGACAGATAAAACCATAAAAGTGTGCGTTGCAGACTGACCTCTGACCAGCCGCTGAGACTCGCTGTGGAGCTGCTTCATCGCCTCTTTGCTGGCACGGGCAGCTTTCCTCTCCTGAAAACACACACATTGTAATTGACAAACTCTTCTGGAATTTAAGAGCGTGGTTTTAAATTTACGATATCTTGCATCACCTACCACACGCTGGGGTTTCTCTGGCGCCTCTTCGTCTCCGTCGTCTTCCTCATCCAGACGAGGCCCCTGCACGAGAGAGAAATAAAAAAAAAACAATCACACAAAGGCCACTACCACCAACGATTACCATAAGTCATATCCAAAGCAACAATCTATTAAAAGATACCAGATGTAGTTATTGTACCTTATGTTTTTTCATCTTTTGCTTGACTGCAGCTCTGATGGCATCCAGAGACTCTTCCTCCTCCTCCTCCTCATCCAGACCAGTGTCAAACAGCTCTGTGTCACCCAGCATGCATCCGCTGTCATTCAGGGCTCGAGGAAAAGGTGCATCCTGGGTATAAATTCATTATTAAATCATACAATATATATCCAGATCTCAAGAAGTGAACTAAGATTGAAAACTTTTACTTGATTTTGCCTGTGCTTATTAGTTTCACATACAAGATTCCTGCATATTTTCCTTTTTATAAAACATTACTTTGTGCAAATGTAAATCCTGTGTTGCAGGACAATAGAGACTTTATCCATCTATTTGAATATTTAGTCTATCATTTAAACAGATCTTTTTTAAAACACTTCCGGCGAATATTTAACCATATGTAAAGCAATCAATGCATGGTTGATAACCATGTCTAATAAAAGCTTTTTTATCCTTTATATAAACTTAATCAAAATCTGTTCTTAGCTAGAAAAATGTACCAAAGACTAAGAAGCGAAAAAGAAGTTCCACTCACATCATTCAGTTCTGAGAACCTCTCTTTCTTCTTCTTCAGTTTGTCCACTGTTTTGCTTCGCTTTTCCTTTTTCTCCCGATGTCGCTGACTTTTCTCCCTCTTCTTCCGTTCTTTCACCGACTTCACCTCCTTCTCGTCACACTTCTCCCGCTCACCCTCACTGTCCTCACTGTCAATGGGAGCGCGGGCTATCCTCTTTCCCTTCTGCACAACCTCCTCCTTCCTCTCGTCGGTCTCCATCTCCTCTCCGCTGGAGGCGGACAACACCAGCGCTTCAGCCATGTTTACACTGTTCTCTGCATCGTCCTCCTCATCGCTGTCACTGTCTCGGATGGCGTTACGGCGTGGCTTTTTGTGAACTGTGATGTCTTCATTGTCATCAGAATCTAGGAAAAAATTAAACATTTAAAAAGTCAATCACAAATGTCAACCTAATCATTGAAATGTGTGTATATTTAATATGTCTAGTGTGTTCTGCTTGCACCCATTTAAAATAAATAGGATTCTTCGAAACAATTATCATCCTGAAGAAAGACATAGTGTGCCTAATCTGTTATCTGTACACGCAGTAAAGTACTGGAGCAACTTATCTTCTGTAGCACTTGTTGCTGCAACCCATTACAGAAATAGCACTATAGATGAGTATTGTGTATAAAGCACTACCGAAAAGACTTTATCTCAGGTTGGATCATCTTCTATTGTTACTTCACCTGGACTCTCATCTCTGTTGTTGGTCATCTCTGTCACATTCTCCTCTGCAGGAGAGCCCATCCCGCTGTCTGAGTCGCTCTCTGTTGCTGTCTGGACCACAGCTGGGAGAACCTCTGCCTGGGTAAAACAACACAAAAGAGAACTCAAGTTAACATACAGTGCATGTTTTTTTTATTAAGCACAACTTGTAAAGGTTTTGAGATACAAGAGCACATTCCTTAACATTCAATGCAATGTCTAGCTAAGACTACCACACCAGTGTTAGTTTTTCAAATGAGTGAAAACTTTCAAAGATATTTAAAGGTTTGTGACTATATTCATTAAAAAATGCACTCAGAAAATGGATGTTTATTTGATAAGTGAAAGTTGTAAGTCACTCGTGTGTCCTTGTGCAGCCAGAAGCCTTTAAAAGAACATCACTGGCGCCTTGCAATGAAGCAAACAATGAGCACTTAAGTTAGCTGGCGATGGCTCCCTCATGATACATGAGGCAGTGATGAAACAAATAGCCAAAACACAATGGTACCCCGTTTCAGAGAATATTTGAGGTTGCAACAGTCGTGACTTTACAGAATAAGAAGCTCACGGATAGTTAATGTCGAACTAAGACACGTTTACCCAATGCGACCAGGCCACATCCAGCAGGCTAACAGTTACACCCAACCTAGCGAGCGGGCTAACTAGCTAACGCTAGCCACAGCTTCAATTTAGACATTTCGTCTTAAGTATTTTAAGTTCACCTTCCTATCAGTATGTTCTTATAATTTCTCACAAGCATGGACAACTTTCTTGTAGATAACTTAGAGTATATCTTCACCTGTTGTTGAGAGAGGACCAGGCTCATCTTTGTCCGCCCGCGAGTTAACGTTCCTCGGTAAAAGAAAACAGCTGAAGACAGCGTCTCATCAACACGCAGCGGCCACGAGCTAATGTCTTCGTGCCAGAGCGTTATTTTAGCCGTCCGAAGCACATTTAGGTCGCGTTTCGCTCGGCTCCCTCGCGCCCTCCCGCCTGTTCGCCTAACAACGAAATTTTGAGCTTTCGCGCGCCGTGACAGCTGGGCCACAGCCGTTCGCCGCCGAGGTGTCAATCCCCCCGTTCGCGCTCTCCTATTGGTCGGCTGGAAGGAGTTTTGTACCCGCCCAGCTTGACGTCACAGCTCTGAAAGAGTATATTTTAAACACCGGGACAGTTCGGGCGGGCGGGGTTGCGTGTCATTGAGAAAGAAAAAAGTTTCAATACAATTAAAAGGGGCTTTATTGAATGAGAAATATACGTTTACATTGTCAAAATAATAGTGAACAAGGTACCGTAAATACACATTTACTAGAATAAAGCGGCATAAAATCAAAGTATATCAATTAGAGCTGCAAATATTACATTATTTACATTATTTATTTATTTTGACAGGATTAATCAATTTAATTAATTTTTAAGAAGAAAGTGTCTAAATTATCTAGTTCAAGCTTCTCGAATCTGATTGTTTTCTTGTCTATTTAGTCTTCTAGAATAGTAAACTGATGACTTAAAACTTCTTCTTGTACTACTTCATAATATAGTATGATGTAGTTTCAGTCCTAACTTTGTGTTTGATACCCACTTCGCCAGGCTGCCCCTCGTAAAAGATGTCTAACTCAATGGGACCCACCTGGCTAAATGAAAGGATAAATAAAATAATATATAAAACATTCAATAAATCCATGACATAAAACAAATCACATCACACTGCAGCAAGAACCTAGCAGGCGTAAGTTGCCTCGTGGGATGACATTTTCTTGGTAGACTCAAGAGAACTTGAGTTTTCATGCCCTTTTGCACAATCACAGAAATTATAGGCAACTTCTCATATTTTCTGCTCCATTAAACACATGTTAATGTTAGGTAGTTCACATATATGATTTTTTAAGTATTTAAGTAGTAGTTAAGTTGTATTATACATTTTTAACATTATCATTTGAATCTATTATAGTCATATCATAGTTTACGACATTTTTGTTTGGGGATAGGGGTAGTGATTATAGGCCTCTGTGGTTTTAATGGAATCCCCCCCCCCCTTACATTACTTTTAAGTAGTTTTAAAACCAGAATATTTGCACATTTTCTTGAGTTGATAGTTCAGCTTCTGCATTACTAGTTGTAAAACCGAGTAATGAACGTGAAGACGTTTGACACCCCAGCTATCATGGATATTCCATGGATACCACCTACTATTTACAGCCCACTCCTTTTGCCAGTGCGGTACACCAAATTACGCATGCGCACACGGGGCCACCACGGTTTCTGCCCGGCGCATGCGCACTTACAAATCCCCAGAACCAACAGCAGCAGTAGCTCAGGTCAGTCAGTCCAGTCAGCAGTCATCCACGCATCTATCTATATTCCCTTTTCTTAAATTAGCCACTTTAAGCTTCGCGATACCGCCCCCAATTTCAGCGTCGGTACGGAGCCGCCAGGCCGGGACAGAGACGGAGAGAGAGGCATCGGCCATGGAAACGCTTGGACCCGGTGAGAGAAGCGGCAGAGACGTTTTTTTGTAAAGCGAGTGAAGGAGCGGCGGAGAGGGCGGCCGTGTGCGGGGAAGCGTGTACGCAAATGCGTCGCTTCACTGGGGGCCGCGGCTGCGGCGAGGCCTCGGCGAGCTGACGGGAAAACAAACCCGAGGCCCTGCCCCGTGCGTGGTGCGTTATTTACGTCGAAGCGGGGGACGCCACGTTTCGCTACCGACGGGTCTTTTTTTTAACGGTTATTCACCTCCGACGGCGCCGTTTTCGGTTTGTGTGGAACGCGCACGGCTCGTCGTGTCGCGGAGGTATTGTGTGTGTGTGTGTGTGTGCGCGTGCCTGTGTGTGTGTGTTAGTGTGTGTGTGTGAGTGGGGATTTAACTAGGACCTTCCTCCTTCCTTCCGCGTCGTGGTGTTTACGTTGGTGTTTGTTCGCGGTGTGTTTTAGTATAAAACTACGGCCTTCTTTCCCCACACACGGAACCGACACATCACCGTCGTAAAAAGAAACGCTCCGCGGTTAAAAATAAACCCGTCGCTTTAACGCGTTTTAAACGTTAAATAGCGATCGCTCGCCTGGGGAACAGCGCGTCTCTTCGGGCTTCCAAGATGACAGGGTTGGGGGGGGTTGTGGTGGAAAACAAAATGAATGCCAATAAAACACGCTACCGTGTTTTTTTTGTTTTGTTTTAATATTTTTTTGGTGAGCGGGTTTCATGCGGGTCTGTCACCGCTTCACGCGCCTCTCCGTCGGCTGCAGCCACGCGCCCGTTGGGGCACGGATGGCGCTTTTTATCGATCCGGTCTGCGGGGCCAGCTCTATACTACCTCACCTCCTATATGACAACAAAGCGGTGGGTGGATTTAACGCAGCCGAAACGTCGCCACACGCCCGAGTATTTCCCATTTTAATTACCTGCACAATCTGCAAAATAACGCGTTCTCCCAGCCCCCCCCCTCCTTCATCTTTTATTTGTTGTTCGTGCAATGTGCCTTTAGGTAAAGGACTTGCGTGAATCGTAAAGAAAAGGTTCCTTTTTGTGTTGACATGCGGGGTGTCCACGCACAGGCATCGCCCTCTTAAAGGAAACTGGTGGTATTAAATAAATGCTATGTGAAGGTGCATGGGAATGTCTGGTGACAACAATATGGTGCAACTATCCACAGGTGTGTGTGCGTGTGTGTTATCGTGGAATTAACGAGCACAAGCCATCTTGGTTTTATCCCCCAGAGTCAAATTAAATACATGTTCCAGCTACATTTTAATTGGTTTTAATGATTGATTTAACCCTTTTTAGGATCAATGTTTGCCTGACACAGCCAGTGATGCAGAATTAGCCACTGATAAGTCTTTTTTAGCCTTTTTAATCTAAAGGTGTATTTTTATTTACAGGAAGCGGTACTAAACAAGATGCATAATACAGTTTAAATGCAAATTTGTCACCAGATCGATAGACAGCTAAGCTTTATTGATCCCTTTGAGAGGTTCCCTTAGGGAAATCGACCCTAAATACCCAACAACAACATCAAAAATACAACATAATTATGGAATAAAGCTATAAACTATATGCTATACCAACAAGTTTGTAATTCTGAAGTTGTGCAGAAGTCTTTTTGCACTGATGCAGTTTTACTTTTTAAAGCAAGTGTTCATAATAATCCAAAAACTTTCTCATGTTGTAATGTTGATGTATAAATCGCATTGTTGTTGGTCAGAGTTTAGACACACGTATAACTACATCAAAGTTTGCTTTGGTAGCTGTTGGGAAATGACATGATTTGGTTTGCCGGGTTGCGTCACAGCTGGATGTCCTGTCATAATATGGCTCAACAATGGAGCCACTTCTGGTTCACACTCTCTGGCCTTTTCTTTAGTGTAGCTGTAATTCTTCAGGTTAAATCTGTGTGTATCGACGACGTGGGGACCTTAAGTGTGTTTTCCTGACTTTTTCTGTTTTTGTTTTAAAGCAGGCGGTTTAATAGTTAGTTTTTTAATGTTTCCAGATGTATATAGTGACTCATAACTGTTGGGTCTGCACAAATGCATACGATGTCTCTGTAAAAATGTAAATGAAAACGGAGAGACAGTAGTTTAATGTAAATGGTGGAACCCTGGGTGAAAGAGGAGCCGACTCAATTTGAAAATGTTTTAAAGTAAGAACGGAATTCATGATGATTACATTATGACTCCACTTCATGAATGTGCAGAAAATCAAAATGAGAAAAGAGAGTAAAGCTTTGAAATGATTAATGTTGTGCATGTTAATTCAGCAAACCTTCATGCTCTGTCAGAAAATGCATCCATTGTCTGACAGTAGCTTGGTGACGCCCCTGCAGGCAGTCAACATCACTGGTGACATTTATGAGAATAGCACAACTCAAATTTTCTGTTCGACATGACCACACCAGTTAAAGTAAAAAAATGCACCTGAAGCAACAAATGAGTTGAACTTGGTCTCTGCTGTTAAGATGCAGATGTTTCATCCTGTGAATGTCCAGGAGGCCTCATTCAGGGCTGTAGTGCCTTTTAATCCAGGTGATTTGCAGGTGTGTGTGTTGGTGGTGTGTTGCTTCCTGTTCGGTGCTGCTGTTCTGACTCATCGCCGGGACGAGTCATCGGCGTCTCGTGTTTCTTAAGCCCAGCTGTCTCCCAAGAAAGCTGGTTATCAGCGACAGGCGTAACATCACCGGCGTCTGATCTTTGTTCCTGTGGTCGTTGCTCTTTGTTCATGGTCAACCTGAACGACATGAGGAGCAGAATGACATTCATTCATTTCCCTCCTCGCACGCAGCACTGTCTGTCGTTTTCTGAGCCAGGAAAAAAAAAAGCTAATTTTCGCTTCCTCTGTGACTCAAGTAGACGCAGCTCTGTCTCACTCAAGAACCAAAGCATCAAATTATCAAGGAAGCTCGCTCGATGGGGTTGTTTAAATCCAGGCCCAAAGTACCACCTTCAACAAGTCCACAGGGTCTCTGCCTTTTCTAAACCCATTGAAGTTATTCTGTCAGACGCAGCTGACTTTAGTTCAGTTTGTCAACCTGTGTTCTTTAAAAACATAGCTTGCTAATAGGATGTATAATATGTGATAGCTGAGACACCTGCCCTGCTTCAAAAAATGTTTATGTAGCTGCACATTTTTTAGCTTCCTCTCCTCTTGATGTAATTTTAAAAGAAGATATCTTATTAAAACTCATTAAATCAGGGTGAAAAACGTATTTTATTTATGAAGTTGTGAGTGATATACTCAAATATCTTTTGTGTGACAGCTCCTGTCCAGGTTGGTGCTCTAAAATACCCATTTATGCTTGAATCTAGGCCACTTTTGTTTGTCTCTTTCTTTTCGTATTAGCAGTGCAAAAACCAGAGGGGGCCCAACACTCACCACAATCATGTCTTGATTCTTTATTATGTTTTTTTTTTGTGTATTTGGATCATGTTTGGTATCATCTGAATCTGCACAATTTCTCGCAAACAGGAACAACTAATAGAACAGTGCCAGTGAGAAACTATTGTGCTAAATCTCTGAGGTTGTGCTGGCGTTGATAAGTCGACCGCTTATTGAGGAAGGATGTGTTGAGGCATCTCGTGTAGAGATATTCACACACGTTTCTAAGTGTAGTAGTGTGGCAGCTGGGTAGGCTAAATATAGGGACGGCTCTGTTTGGTGAAAGTGGAAGAGGAAGACCCCAGACTCTCCGTGTTACATGCACATTGACTAAAACCCTTTCTGTGGTGCTTGTACATGCACCTAGTGACAAAACAAATGCATGATATGATCCAAAAAGTGTTCTTCTATACCATTACAACTTTGGTTGAATGTTTCTTTGAGATTAGGACTGAACTGTGTGGTAATCTCTACTTTTTATTTTTTGTCCACCCCTGAGAAGACCAAATTGTCAAAACACATTTTTTCTTTCATGCAATATTTTCTGCACCAAAAGAAGAGCATAAATCAATGCGCTTGAAATGTTTTAGTGTCTTTGTTTCCTCCTAACACAACGTTAGCTCGCCAGCGTAGTGTAGAACATTTGGTCGTCAGTAACGGGGCCAGTGGGACATTGTGGAGTGAATCATCATCATCATCATCATCAAATGATTTGAATCCAAGTTGTGACAAAGAGAACATGCCTCATATTTGACCATCTCAGAAAAGCTGATGTTTTTTTGTGGGATGGAGGGGACTATGATGAAGAAGAATAAGCGTGAGGAGGAGTGGGTTATGGGGGAGCAGGAGGAGGTGAAGTGGGGCCCCGGCTCGACGAGGGTATGTTGGAAGCGTGTTTTCAGGAAGCGATGGGGAGGGTCCCGATTGTCCGTGCTCTCGCGCTTCACTTGCTAACTGGAGCGTGCGGGTGCATGGAGTTCAAGAGGACCCCCACAGTCTCTTAGCTGTCAGTTGACAAAAGCATTACGCCGCCTCCCTCCATACCACCAACACTAGCTTATTGTGATGTCACTTGTATAAAGATTATACATGTTTTTATTGTCTTTTGATTGTTCCCCTCGATCTTTTGTGCCGCCTTTTGTTCCGGCCGAACTCGGAGCGACGATTGTGGAGGTCGAGGCCACAATAGCAGATAAAGAAAAGACCGTGACAGGCTGAAGCAGAGACTTCCTTCCACGTTGATGTGAATAAGTCGTCTCGCCTTGTCCCGAGACCGGACCGAGTCCTTTTCAGGTTCACTGTGAACTAAAAGAAGCCGGTGTATATCCGTGCTGTTTTAAACTGATGTAGACGTTGTTTGGCTAAATGGCTTCCAGTGTTTTTATGCTGCAGCGCAAAACTGGAGTGGTACCTGAGTTAGCTAGCTTATGCAAATACTATAGGGAAGTGTGTTGTGTGTGTTGCGTGTATGTATGTATGTGTGTGTGTGTAACGGTAATCCCAGACTCGGCGTGGCTCCCCTCCATATGGCCCTGCTGCCGTCTAAGAGGAGCTGGTTCTTTGTCTCCGAGTGTGGGGTGGGCGCCCTGTGTGTCTGGGTGGAGCTGGGGGGCGGGCCCGGGGGATAATTGGAGGTCATTGTTTCGCCGGCCCCTTGTTGACCCATGTAGGTCAGGGGACGGAGTTACGGATCAATCAAAACCCAGTGCGTGCGTGCATTTTGGATTTGTGAGGCCACCTCTGTGCATTCAAGCAGGTGGCATTGATGAGATGGTTTGCAATAAGCTTGGCGTGACGCCCACACACATTCACCCCGTAAATCTGACCGTTTTCAGGGCACGGTGTGGAGATTTCACGATTCAAATATGCAAAAAAAAAAAAAAATCACCAGACCGACCTTGTATACAGGTACATCTCAAATAATTGTCAGGCACTTTAGAAAGTAAAAAAAAAAAAATCACAAGAAACAAAAGGTTGACATAATTCACTCTAATGAATGTGAGTTTATTTTCTGAACGGATTCACGAACTTTTTCATGATATTCTAATTATTTGAGATGCACTAGAAATATTTTGAGTATTAGCTTTTTATCTCCAGCAATTTTCAGACATGGAAAAATCCCTAATTTTATTCTAGGAAAAATAAAAAGTATACAGGTCTGCAAAAACTAAAATCTTAACAGGTGAAGATATCTTGTATAATGTAAAATTAGTCCAATGTTTAGTAGAATTATCTTATTCCACTGGCAGATGTACAAGACCTTTTAACCTCTAGTATGGGTTTCTCCCAAAAGCTTTATCCCCTTTTTCGGTTTTGGTTGTTTTTGTTTATGAAGATATTCAAATTAAGTGTCAGTCATTTTTTTCAGCTGCTGCTACATTCTCACCATAGCTGACTGTAATTAACAATATCTATAAGAGCCTGTGAGATGGTGCTAATGAAGACTTTCCATGCAGTGAATCACTATGTGAAACACAGTGAAGTAACTCCTGTTCTCCCCCCCACCCCCACCCCACCCCTCCAGGCCCGCCTGCCCCTCCTCCCTCTCTGTTCCAGCCTCCGCGGCGTCCCGGCCTCGGCACGGTGGGGAAACCCATCCGGCTCCTTGCCAACCACTTCCAGGTGCAGATTCCCAAGATTGATGTCTATCACTATGATATCGACATCAAGCCTGAGAAACGGCCGCGGAGGGTCAACAGGTAAACCTGGAGTTACACCTGGATCTGCTCAATGTTTCAGGATGTGGTGTTTAATATCTGCTCATTTAGATGCAATCTGGTTCAGGGGGTTGAAAGCGATTCAGTAACTTTTAAGCCCAAATATCCACCAGTATGACAATGGCCTGGATACTCATCATTGCAAATGAAGTTTCCAGGATTCCTGTTGTTTCTTGTAAGGGAGTTGGTTATAAATTATGGATATAATGAATGAGTAAACAACAATTGATAGAAAATGCATTAAAATCTTAATTGAATGAAGCACCACTCGCATCTCTTGAAGTTGATAAACAGTAAGTTTAGCTGCTATTTCTGCCGTTTTGTCAACATTTAAAACAAATACAGAATAAATATCGGATTATCATGAAGCCATCTAAATAAATGAGTCTTTGAATATTTCAAATATGCGTTTTAATATCCAATATCAAACTTATTGAGTGGTTTTGCCATGCTGCAGCATGTTGTATTGTCTTATGGCTGCAAAATGAATGAATGAGTGGAGTAGCGCTTAATGTCTTTATCATTAAAAATAATTCAAAAACACATCCATATAAAGCCTGCTGTGCTTAAATCAATGTTATGTCCTAGTATCAGTGCAATGGAATTATCATTATTATAAACTCAATATGTTGTCAAAACTTGCTGAACACAGATCAGTATAATTGGATGAGCGGAATATGAATATAATACAATCACATCGATGTAGTAGATGAATCACAACTTTCTTACTAGTAAATGTAAAATAGTGTTTGCCTGTCCCTCAATAGAAATATTGACTCTGACGTGTGTGTGTGTGTGTGTGTGTTTAAGGGAGGTGGTGGACACCATGGTGCGGCACTTCAAGATGCAGATCTTTGGGGACCGGCAGCCCGGCTACGACGGGAAGAGGAACATGTACACAGCACATCCTCTGCCCATCGGGAGGGACCGGGTCGGTACCTCAGACACGTTGACCCCTCTGACCATGACTGATAAACACACAAATACATTGGAGGCTCCTAATAAAATAACACCTCTTTAATATTCTTTTGTCATGTTCAGCGAAAATGGAATTAACTCCAAGGCTCTGGAAACAACATCAAAGAAATTAAACGGTGGTTTATTCATATCGTAGGTGGGAGGTGGTGAAATGGTTTAGAGGATTAGTCTGAGCTGGCAGCCTTGATGTTTGTGACTCACGTGTGGAACAGTCTAAATCGCACTGCAGCGGATTCTGCTGCTTTTATTCGGCTGTTTTTAGTCTCATATTACACAAATGAAACTGTCTTACGTGAGGTCAAAGACTGTAGAAATGCTCCTTCAATCACAGCTGGTCATAATTGTCTTAATAACCATAGTAAGTCTAGAACTAACTGCTCAAAATATCGAGTTGGCATCAATTCACAAATAGAAGCGTTGGTTAGCGCAACAATAACAAATAGATATTATTAGAAACTCTCACTTCTTAATGATCAAGTTCTGTCTGTATGACTGAAGGTTTGTGCAAAAGGAGCAAATCAAAAGAAACTGACACACAGACTTTGTAGATATTTTTTTTTTTCCATTAATTTTAATTACACTTTTTAAATCAACCTTTATTCGTTTAACCTGTCGAGATCATGGATTTCATTCAGAGCAGAAACCTGCAGCACACGTCATAGTATGAATCACAAAAATTAAGACGGTATACAAAACAGTGTTGAATACTTAAAAATATATATAATCAAACTGATTTCAGACATCCAGTCAGAAAGACCAAAGCAACTTTTGTCGATCTTCGTTAAAGACGATTTGATTCACGGAGCATTTGGAGGTTGTTGTCCGTCCTTGGTGTATTTCTTTTATTTATTGCCCGTCTGTCACCTGTTCTTCAATCTGTTTTATTCATTTCCGTCTTTGCCGCCCCCTGCAGGTGGACCTGGAGGTGACGCTGCCCGGCGAGGGGAAGGACCAGACGTTCAAGGTGTCCCTGCAGTGGGTGTCTGTGGTCAGTCTCCAGATGCTGCTGGAGGCCCTGTCGGGTCACCTCAACGAGGTCCCGGAGGACTCGGTTCAGGCTCTGGACGTCATCACGCGACACCTTCCCTCCATGAGGTAGCAGCGTCGCCCCGTTTCTGCCTTTTTACTCCAACGCGACACTGGCATTCTCTTCATGTCCTGCGTTTCTTCTCTTTGATTCCTCTCTTACTTAATTTCCTGCCGTCTTGTGTCTTCCTGATCAAATCGCATTATGTTCCATAATGGATGCGTGGTGCTCTGCTATGGATCCGTTTTCATAGAATCCAATCCCCGACGGCAGCTTTTGTAGCACAACACTGCAACCACTGAACAACAGGGCTGCCCTCCTTATTTATCAAAACTGTTGACTTTTATTGGGATATGACATCACAACAACCTATTTAAGCTACCAAAATCAATAGTACTCATTCTATGACCCTTTGTTTTGGTATCTGTAGTATTATGTAGATATAGACCAGTGCTTCTCAATTATTTTCTGTCCCCTCCTATGGAAGTACCTCTGCATAACCCTGTGTCCTTATTAACGTATAAGAGAATAAAAAAAGAAAGAAACAACAAAGAATAGCTTTATTAACTGTAACAGAAAAGACTTAAAGTGCATCTGAAATTCTGAAATAAAATTAAATCCTTAATTAAACATGTCTGACTGACCATGTCAAACCATATGATACTGAAAAATAAAACTACATAAATGGTCTTATCAGTGATTGTGGTGTAATGTCTTTAATTTCTCTGTCTCCAACATTTCAGACTCAGTAACACACCGGTCTTTCACAGTGAACCAAGCGCTACAGACGCTTCGTCATATTTCCTCGTCTTAGCTTTGGGAGACTTTCGTTTGTCTCTTTATCTCCGTCTCTCTCCGCCTGTCTTCTCATCCTTGTTAAATATGTTTTCATGGTGTTACTTGGTGGCTACACTTCATACTCATACTCTGTGCTGTATGCTCCCTGTGAACACTCTGCTGCCCTCTAATGGAGTGGAGGTGCTATTGCATTTTTTTCTAGGACAGTAAAAAAGCAAAATAAAAAAGCATGTTCCCAGAGGTCTAACGCGCCCCCGTTGACAGAGTCTCACTATTTGAGAACCACTGGTGATAATTTGCTGTGATTTGATTGGGTCAGTGATTGATCTCTTGTGTCTGTGTGCCCAGGTACACTCCAGTGGGGCGTTCGTTTTTCTCCCCTCCGGAGGGCTACTACCATCCCCTGGGTGGAGGCAGGGAGGTGTGGTTCGGTTTCCATCAGTCCGTCCGTCCCGCCATGTGGAACATGATGCTCAACATCGATGGTGAGGACCCCAGCGGAGCTGATCTGCTGTGATAGGAATAATAAACTCATCTATTTAACATGGAATAAATATGTTGTTGCTTCATCTGGAAATTGCATCATTAAGATGTTAACTCACTAATGAGGATCTTGTGTTATAAAGTATATTGTGCAACATCGTCACATTTAAGAAAGTGGAACCAGAGCCTTCTAGGTTAAATTTGATTTTAGTTATCAAGTTATTACCTAATAATTAAGTAGTCAGTTTCTAAATATGTGAACGATTGAGATAAATTAACTAGTACCAACAGTTCTCATCAGTTTATAGCAGTGATTTGATGGATACCGTCTCTCTCCACCTCCACAGTGTCGGCCACGGCTTTCTACCGAGCTCAGCCTGTGATCGAGTTCATGTGCGAAGTGCTGGACATACAGAACATCAACGAACAAACCAAACCGCTGACCGACTCGCAGCGCGTCAAATTCACCAAGGAAATAAGAGGTGAGCCAAGCGTTCTGACAACGCTTTGGATGGACAGCAGCACGACACACATTATATACACAACTTGTGTGAGTCATTGTTTGCCGCAGAGATTACATGTAGGTGTGGGTATGTTTGGTTTTAAAACAGCGTATTAGAACTAGAGAAAACTACACACATACAATCACTGCTTAAACAACACTAGAGATGAAAACACAAACTGTGTGTTTCTGCCTTAAACAGAACATAGGCAGTAATTTCCTGAACAAAGAAGCAGATTTATTGATTTTTCACATTGATTTTTAGTCGTGTATAATATATTCACTATATATTATACACTTATTTATAAAGAGTGAGTGAAATTATTTATACATTTGTAGCTCAATGAATGTCAGATTATTAAAGAAAAGAAGGAAGAGGAAAAGGAAAGAAGTGAATAATAATAATAATAAACAATTAAATAAAAAACAGGTCACCCACTTACTCTATTACAGATTTTCATATAAACACCCTGTTTATCTATTATTCTATAGCACAGCTTCTCATAAGAGGAAATCTTGTACATCTCATTAAACCATTCAACCATTGACACAGCTACTTGTGTTTTCCAATGTCATAGTATTATCCTGCTTCCAACCAAATTTGGTAAGAATTTTGGTAAAAAAGATTTTTTTATGGTTTATGTTTATTCTTAAATACACATAAAGCCACCAAATAATCTCACAGGGATCTACTGACTTTTTTTTACCTCAGGATTTGTTGTAATTATAACACCAAATACTTTGCTCTTGTGGAATTTCATCTCTGTATTTTCTTCACCAGACACCACAACTCTTTATTCTCTTGCTGTATTGTGACAAATTGCCCAAACAGGTTCAGTGTTTGCCCAGACATCCTCTTTTATGCTTCGCTTCATTTACAATTGTTCTATCGCTGTTTTAAGCAGATTGCTGATTGAAAATGCTCTTAAGTGCCAGGCTGCCAGGACTATATATCAGTTAATTTACCTTGGGTCCTATCACGCTACTCGCTCTGAATGGCTTAGTTTACTTTATTATCCTTTTTTCCAAATTGTCTTTGGCCACTTGCCTGCTAGGAGTCTAATAGGCTGCCAGTGAAATGCTCTTAAATATAAACTGACAGCGTTTGCTGTGTCTGTGAGCACTTGGTATGAATGGAACACACCCTCTTCATTTTATGTTGGTTGTTACGGTCTCATCAAAGTATTGTCAGAAACAACGATGAAAAGTCCCTGAAGGGACTGCACTCCTGTATGCAGATAGTTTCCTCTGTCAGCTGTCTGGAGGCTTTAAGGAAAAGTCCTTATAGCAACACACCGCAATTAGCACTGGTTGAAAGAACAGGGAAAACCGCGTTCATGTCGTGAGTTAACTTCTGTGTGTCTTTCAACAGGCCTGAAAGTCGAGGTCACACACTGTGGTCAGATGAAGAGGAAATATCGCGTGTGCAACGTGACGCGCCGACCTGCCAGCCACCAAACGTGAGGCACATTTACATTTAATACTGCAAAGATGAATGCAATGGTAGTCATGTTGGGGTTTTTTTTGTTTCACATAAGAGTTCCTGCTGTTTTTGTTCATTGGCAGGTTCCCCTTGCAGCTTGAGAACGGCCAGGCCATGGAGTGCACAGTAGCTCAGTATTTCAAGCAGAAGTACAATCTGCAGCTCAAGTATCCACACTTACCCTGTCTGCAAGTCGGCCAGGAGCAGAAGCACACCTACCTACCCCTGGAGGTGAGAGAGAGGAGTTTTTTAAATTTTTTTTTTATGCAAAAATATCATAATTACTGTAATTTCACAACTATAAGGCGCACATAAGTCTTATATTTTATTCAAAATGTGCAGTGCACCCTATGTGTGGGCATGGATTGTAGATAAAATAACGGGGATGTGCGTTATGCAGAACATCGTTGTTTTAACAACCTGAAAATGGTAAAGAGACACGCTGATAAAGCTCAGTTTAAACTGAAGGAAATCAGCTACACGGAGGAACACGGAAATTCGAGCAGCCGCGAGAGAATTTAAGATTAATGAAAGACGCAGCTGAGGTTCCGCGGATATAAGGCAGGTGGAGTTGGAGGAAAAACTCAGTAGCACAGCAACTTCCAGCGGATTATAACGCATCATTTAGAGGAAAGTGACTCTGATGGTGAAGAAAGTGAAGCTGGCATGTTTGATGGAGATTTAGCTGCTGTTGGAATCAGAAACAGAGGATGAGGACTTTGATGGTTTGATTGATGACATTACCCCGCTCTATTTTTAAATACACACACTTGTTTACTTGTTTTATCCGTGTGTTTTACCATGTGATTAAAACATGTTAGTACTTTGTTATCAATACTTAAATGAAACACAACCAAACTCAGTTTAGCTCCTGCTTTATTTGTGTATATATCTATGTGTATATATCTATGTGTGTATACAAACTCTTCCCTATAGTTAGGTGCCTTATGTGTGTGTTAAATACGGTATCCGTTAACCCCCCTGATTTAGTTTAATTAACAAGGTTTTTCCTCCCTTTTCCGTCTTAAGGTCTGTAACATCGTGGCGGGCCAGCGTTGCATCAAGAAACTAACGGACAACCAAACATCCACCATGATCAAAGCCACCGCTCGCTCGGCTCCTGACAGACAAGAAGAGATCAGCAGACTGGTGAGTGCTGTGGTCCCCCTGTCTGGGGGGTGGGAGTAAGAAAAAAGGAGCAGCTGCCACGGTTTATTTTTCTATAGCAATCTAGTAAAAATGGCAATGGCCTCAAAATGGTAAATTAACTCATTTTCCACCTTTCCCAACTCCCCCTTTCTTTTTCCAGGTGAAAAGCAACAGCATGGTGGGGGGTCCGGACCCTTACCTGAAAGAGTTCGGCATCGTGGTCCACAACGACATGACGGAGGTGACGGGGCGCGTCCTGCCGGCCCCCATGCTGCAGTACGGGGGGCGCGTGAGCACCGACACCGGGAGGGACTGTGGCAGGGTGAGTACTGGATGAGGGAGGGGGGTGAAGCCTTTCTTTCCAGTTTGTACAACAGCAAATTGTCCTTGGACCTTCTACTTGTACACGGAATAACCCCCGTCTTCTAGAATAGACAGGCTGAAATGGGTGAAATGCATTACAACATGGAAACAACTGGAAAATACTAAATTAAATGGCATAACTGAAATATATGTGGAGGATGAAAAGTCAGTGAATGAGAACACACAGGGCAGGACTCTGATGTTAGTAGTATTAAAATTTAGAAAATTCGCACAAGATCACAGGCACAGACCTGTTTTAATCATCTGTTGCAGCTCATCTGTTCTTTTTTAACTCCATAAATCTCTTCATAATGCTTATAGACGTAAGGATTAACCTGTTGTATTCACCACTGTCTGTGGGAGTGGAGTAAAGGAGATAAGGGTGATGATATATTTGGAGAGAACTAAGAAGATTGGACATTGCATTCAGATACGGATACATTTATTCCTTTGACACCCATGTCGCAGCCAGGGTGTGAGAGGCTGAATTGATCGGGGGGTTTGGCTGCCAACAGGAAGACGATAAGACTCGTAGTCACACAGCATTAATGTACAATCACTTTGAAAGATTGATTTTTTTGCTGTTTAAAGCGCATTTAACTTCGCCTCCCAACTGTAACTGAAATGGTCAATAAACACGGTTTCCCCCGTGGGGGAAATTGGTGCTGCGTTTGGATAGATTTCCTTTTTTTTTTTTTTTTATTCTGTATTTGTTTTACAGTTATTCTATCACTTCTAAAGAAGATTGCCGTTTGTAAAATGCTCTGAGGCTTAAACCTCGCTGTGGGCTGCCAGGACTTTATATATGGCTTAATTTACTGCCCATAAGACCGTATCACGCTGCTCTCTGTTTACTCTCGGCTTTGTCAATTTCCCCCCGGGGATATCGAGTCTAATCGGCTTCTATTCAAATGCTCTTAAATGTAGACCGACCGCTCTTCTCGTGTCGGTGCTCACCTGGTATGAATGGAATGGAACGCACCTTCTTTTCTTTTTAAAACCACATGTTGTTTGTTGACATTCAGCAGCATCGACGTATTCTCAGAAATAAAGACGAAGACTCTCGAAAACAAGCTATTGAAATGGTTCAATGGTTCAATGGATATATTCCTGCCATCAACCTTAAATAGCTTACCAGGCACTTCTGAGACTGAAATTACAAATTTTTGTCTAGAAAAAGAGGTAGATTTTTTTCCCCTAGCACAGCATTCTCCAGTAGTTCACTGTGGTCAAATGGACAGAAAAGAAGCTCTTAATGGCTTTTGGCAGATCTTGTTAAATTAATTAAAAGCCACAGTCTGTTGAATTTGTATTCACAGCCACGCTGCACTACTATTGTTAAACTTTATCTAAGCATAGAATTTATGTCTAGTACAGACTGTTTCATTCTTAAAACGGTAGACTAGCTCAATATTAAACCTATTTAATGCTTTTAGAATAATCTGTATATGGTGTATAAGCTCTATACACCTGTAAATAGTTGCGTGGGCTTTTATTATGTTGTATATGTATATTTAAGGCTTTAAAACTGTTTGCATTGGCTCATCCACGCGGGGGGTTGACTAAGAGAGTAGGGCCTCTCTCCGCAGAACAAGACGGTGGCCACGCCCAACCAGGGGGTGTGGGACATGAGGGGGAAGCAGTTCTACGCCGGCATCGAGATCAAGGTGTGGGCCGTGGCCTGCTTCGCCCCCCAGAAACAGTGTCGGGAGGACCTGCTCAAGTGAGTCTAATGGTTTAATTAAAGGGAACCTATCATGTTAAGATGCCTGTTAAACATCTACTTATTGAGATGATTGGCTTTGAATAGACTTTATTTTATTGTCATTGGAGATATAATAAAAATTCAATGCACTCACATTCTGGGCTCAGTATATAATAGTAAATTAGTGTATGTAAAACAATAAATACACATGCATAATATCATCATTTACTGTCACTGCATGCCTTTTAAAACTGAATAATATAAAATATAAGAACATAGTGTATTGCATGGATAGTGCAGGTGTTAGTGGTTTATTTTTAGGTGAGAATTTGGTATGGTGACGACTTTGGGATAGAAACGGTTCATGAATCTTGTTGTGAGAGTTCTGAGGGATCTGTAATGTTTTCCAGAGATGAGCAAAGAATGTTCTGTGTTTTCTGCAAACACCCAGAGTTGCAGATGGAATCCAGGCTGTAGGTGGCTGTTGATTGATGTTTTGTGCAGTGACATGGCATAAAATCTCTGCAGGAGATGAGCGTTTCACACCGAAAGCTTGCATTGTTTCATCAAATATTTTAAATGGTCTCAGTTTCTAATGATATTTGTTTTTTTTTACTAAACCACAGGAGCTTCACGGACCAGCTGCGAAAGATCTCCAAGGATGCTGGGATGCCCATCCAGGGCCAGCCATGTTTCTGTAAATACGCCCAGGGAGCGGACAGCGTGGAGCCCATGTTCAAACACCTCAAGATGTCCTACGTGGGTCTGCAGCTGATCGTGGTCATCCTGCCCGGGAAAACGCCCGTCTATGGTGAGGAAAGAGCTCTATGGATGATCTAAGACTTTCATCGTCTAGTTTCTTATGTGATATTAACTTTTTTGCCGCCTCCTCCCTTAGCTGAGGTGAAGCGGGTGGGGGACACCCTGCTGGGCATGGCCACCCAGTGTGTGCAGGTGAAGAACGTGGTGAAGACGTCCCCCCAGACCCTGTCCAACCTCTGCCTCAAGATCAACGCTAAGCTGGGGGGCATCAACAACGTCCTGGTGCCTCATCAGAGGTCAGACAGGAGGCTGAAGCATAACCTTTTCTATTATTGCTGCTTCCCTTTATTAATATGGGATGTATGTGTGTGTATATGTATATATGCACAGGATAATTCTACTACTATCTGATGTAAAATGTGCAGTGTGCGGTGCAGGCCTGTGATGCAGACTGTGTGTTCTGTGTTCTGGTCCAGGCCGTCCGTGTTCCAGCAGCCCGTCATCTTCCTGGGAGCAGACGTCACTCATCCTCCGGCCGGCGACGGGAAGAAGCCGTCCATCGCCGCCGTGGTGGGCAGCATGGACGGACACCCCAGCCGCTACTGCGCCACCGTCAGAGTCCAGACGTCCCGTCAGGACATGTCCCAGGTTCCTTCTGTACGTACGACACCGGTTATTAAAGTCTAAAGAGTATGGTTTCTGTAAACCTACGATGTATGTTTTGCTATTGGTGACAGTTTATGGTGTCTGTGTTCAGGAGCAGCTCTTTAGTCAGGAGGTCATTCAGGACCTGACCAACATGGTGCGGGAGCTGCTGATCCAGTTCTACAAGTCCACACGCTTCAAGCCCACACGCATCATCTATTACCGCGGCGGCGTGTCGGAGGGACAAATGAAGCAGGTGACGATTTATTAGCAGCACTTATTTCTTAATTGTGTATGTTTAATGTTTAGTGATGTTGCATAAGAACCCTGTTAATGAGTGGGTGTGTTATGTATCCCAGGTTGCGTGGCCGGAGCTGATCGCCATCAGGAAAGCGTGCATCAGTCTGGAGGAGGACTACAGGCCCGGCATCACCTACATCGTGGTCCAGAAACGCCACCACACTCGTCTCTTCTGCTCCGATAAAGCCGAGCGGGTCAGTAGAACTTCTCTCCCTCTCCTGGGTGCTTTTTGTGTAGGTTTCAGTTGTTATCCTGTGAATCTCATGTGCCCGTCTGCCGCCCCCTGCAGGTGGGGAAGAGCGGCAACGTACCGGCCGGCACCACCGTGGACAGCACCATCACACATCCGTCCGAGTTCGACTTCTACCTGTGCAGCCATGCTGGGATCCAGGTGAGGGTCAGGGGTCAACACTTTGTAAAGTTCTATCACAGTCTGTGAGTTGCTGTTCCATTAATGCCGTGCCCCTCCCCCCTCAGGGAACCAGCCGGCCCTCCCACTACCACGTCCTGTGGGACGACAACTGCTTCACGGCCGACGAGCTGCAGCTCCTCACCTACCAGCTGTGCCACACCTACGTCCGCTGCACGCGCTCCGTCTCCATCCCGGCGCCGGCCTACTACGCCAGGCTGGTGGCCTTCAGGGCCCGGTACCACCTGGTGGACAAAGACCACGACAGGTACGGACCCCCCGGGGGTTTCTGGAGCCTGAGGGGGTAATCAGGCTGTGGTGGCTTGGATGGTTATAGGTGAAACAGCTGAAGCTAATTAAAATACGACAGCAGAGACGTTATCATTTTTTTCCTTTATCATCGCTCCTGTTTCATAAGTTAAAGGCTAATTGTGTAAATTATTATTTCTTTACATAGAAAGTAGGAGAAATGTGTGGACGTTATTTATACATTTTTTCTGTTCCTGCCCATTGGAGATTAAATTTCTCTGTAATTGGCCCATGAACTAAATTGAGTTTCACTCCCCTGCAGTAGACCAATGTAAATGAGTCACATCACACCTTTATTATATATTGTATAACAATCCAGCATAGAAACCTTGTTCAGGATTCCTGCAGAACATTGAATTTAGAAAGAATACATTTTAAAAGTTTTGCTGTCTTGGTCTTAAAATTTGTGCAGTATATGACATTCTCCTCCAAATTTCATTTCATTCATTATTTGTTTAACAGTGTAATATATAATATAAATGGTCTTAAAAAGATCTTTAAGAGATTTTAACCTGAACAAACCTGTGTATTGTCTAAACTCCGTTGTGGTGCAGTCTGGTGTGATCTGTGTGTCTGCACCACTACATTTAATTTATACATCGGAGTTATTTATGTGTTTGTCTCTGCAAAACCTGACTTGCCTTTTTAGAAATAAGTCACTTTTATCGATTCACATACATAATCAACGTAAAAAAAACAGGACACCAGTGATGTCATGTTTACAGATAGTAAAGCTGCCAGCCGTTGTTGTGTGAACATTAATCTGATGAAGTGTGTGTGTGTGTGTGTGTGTGTGTGTGTGTGTGTTGCAGCGCTGAAGGCAGCCATGTTTCGGGCCAGAGTAACGGCCGGGACCCGCTGGCGTTGGCCAAGGCCGTCCAGATCCACTATGACACCCAGCACACCATGTACTTCGCCTGAGCTGGATCCCCTGAGGACTCCCTGTCTTTAAAACGTCTTTATTTGCCAGTCTCTCTCTCTCTCTCTCTCTCTCTCTTTCTCTTTCTTTCTCTCCGTCTTTCTCCTCCTTCTCCCACATCTCCCTCTCTTGTAGTCTGTCTCTTTCTCTTCACACTCACTCTACATTTTCTGAATCTGCACCAAAGCGGCTCTTTTTCGTGGACAAAAGAAGAAAACTGCTGTGACCTTAAACGTCCGGCAGCTTTTTTTTTTTTTAATTTTATTTTTTAATTTCACGGAACAAGCTCCAACCAGCGTTCCCCTACAAAAAAACAAAACGAGCCGTCGTTCTAACCAGCAATCCAGCACTGCGAACCCCCCCCTCCCTGGAGGGGTTTCCAATGCACAGAAGAAGAATAAAAAATACAAAAAACAAAAAAAAAAAACAATGAAAAAACAAAAACAAACCATACACACGTACTACGAGTTGAGCCATTATTTTGTGTTTGTTTTTGTTTTTTCTATTTGAATGTCTGCACTCTTGTGTTTTTTAAAGATACACACTGAGCATCGGGAGTGGACCGCCACCGCGTGTGTGTGTGTGTGTGTGTTCAGCTCCTTCAGCTCTCCCAGCTAAGCAGGACTCTTATCTACTTTTACCTCAAAGCCCTTTTTTGGGCAAAAAATCTGTCACAAGGTCTTGGGTTTATCGGGTGGCGGGGAGGGAACTCTACATGAAGAGACAGAGGGGAGTCGACCTTTTGAGAATGATATATATATCTATATATATATATTTTTTCCTTTTTATGAGCGTGTGTTTTAACTTTTTCTCCTTCACGGTCTTTTACAAGCGAGGTGACCTGGGTGTCCATGCCCATTACTACTTTCCTCCCATTTTAGCGACAAATACGCAAGTCTGTGTGTGTGTGTGTGCGTGCGTGTCTGTGTGCGTGTGTGTGTGTGTGTGCGTGCATCTCTGTATATACATGTACTGCTGTCTGTGGGTGAGTCTGCGCGTGCATGCGTGTGTTTCATGGCAGGCCGCTGAATTGTAAAGGGAAATCAAGGAGATAACTGCTGTAAATGCCTCAGATGTTGGTTTTTTTTATACTCTCACATAACAGTACATATAAACATATATTTACATCTATAGAGCAACTTTTGAGACATATGACTTAACCAGGCCTCCCCGAGGCCGCCGTGGGTATTCGTAGCAGCCCCAGGCCGCTCATTAACTGAAATGACTTAAGTGAAGTTTTAGAATTTAGAACGTGATGACGGGGATTTTTTTTTCTTTGCACCTTTTTGGGAGCCAGATGTTCCCTGAAAGCTGATTATTTTTTATGTTTTTAAAGCGAACTTGATCCATTTCAGGTGCTGAGCGGGCCGGGGCTGGCGTAGCAGTAGTGACCGTGGTCCGGCCTGTTCTGGCTCGGCATTGGGACCCGTTGAACGGCCGACGGCATTAAGCGGAGTTTGGTCTTATCCGCCTGGCTTTTTATGGTGTGAAAAGCAGGATCTTATGTTTCTTTGGACCTGATTATCTGAAAGATTTAAAACGAGGACACTGTTGGACGTTTCTTTTTGATTAAATGTTTTTTTTAAAGTAGTTTCAAGGGCCGGAAACCGGTCTAGATTTGTTTTTTTTCTTTGTTGGTTTGTTTTTTTGTTTTTTTTGAGGTCTCCTTTGCGATTACTGGCCAATTCATTGCACTGACCCGGGACGCTAGGCAAGCAACAGAGGGCACTCTCAATCTCTCTTACCTTTATGCATTTATACATACGAATCAAACAAAGCAGATTTGTAAAAGTTTAATATAAGATGTTTTGTGGTTATCTTAAGAAAAAAATACTGTTGTTTAGAACTAGTAGTTTACCATTGATGATGTTGTTGTTCTTGTTGTTGTCAATGTTGTTACTATTGTGATGAAATTTTAAGGTCGGCGGCGGCGCCAGTTCTACAGTTACTAGTGCGACTTCAGGAATAGATTTCAGTTGTTGAGCTGCAGGTTTTTAAGGGGTAGAACTTCTGGGTTGGATTTTTTTTTGTAGCATTGTGGCTAATGGTGAGAAGGACGAGGCCCCTGGGTGGAGCGAACGGATTCATGCTTCCTCTGTAGGTTCTGAGGTGGTTGCTGGGAGATTCCAGGTATCGTGTAGCACTCCCCGACGGGTGGAAACGGATCCGCCGGCACCGGCCGGTTCTGATCGGATAGGTGGAGACAATCAGGAATCGTAATCAAGTGGGAACCTAGATTAAGGGATTTGTTTTAAAAGAAAGAAAGAAAAGAAAAAAAACGGTTTGCGATAGGCAATGAGTTGAATTTTTAGACTTTTTAAAAAACGGTTTCTATTAGTCTGTGTGTATTTGAAGTATACCCATCTTAAAGTCTCTACTACTTAACGGTGTTTGTTTCATATTTTTATGCATTTTTAACACTGGATTAAATGAATTGACAATAAGCATCAGCACTGCCCCGGGACGTGTTTTAAACGACGACATGTGCGTAAGTGGCGCCCCCTGGTGGCCGGAGTGGATAGTGAATTTTTATTATTTTTTTTATGGAGAAGCAGTCGGCGTGCACGCCTCATCAGGGGGGGGCAGCTCAGAGAAAAAACCCTTTTGTAATAAACCACCCGTAAAGCAGCAGGTTTACTATGAATGAGTTTGAGCACCTGCCTGTTGGAGGCGTGGGCGCTGGCGGGGGGAGGGGAGGGGGGGGGACGGGCGTCCAGCAGGGTGCTGTCCAGGCATTGCATGCAATAAGTGTCACTCTTGGTTTTAACAGGGGGGGGGGCAGTTGACGTGCACTAGTCTCACCAAGCCCAGTGGGCTGTGATCTGAACATTCATCTGGCATCTCTCCAACGGGGAAAACCACGTTTTAAATCTTCTTTCTGGTCCTGAACACCGGTCAGATCGACGATCGCTCCCCGTCTGTAACATTGCGAAGCAATATTAACCCAGTTCTAGTTTTCAAATGTGGAAAAAACAAAGCTATAATTCTACTCATTGTGGTTGTTGGTCGACTCGCTATTGTGTCTATTTTATTTTTTTATTCTTTTTTTTTTTCTTTTCATTTTGCTTGTACCAATCAGTGGGAATGTGCATTTGGTGGAATAGTTATGTAAGCTTTAGACAATTTTCTTTTTAAATAACAAAATGTAGACTTTGCTCGCCTGCATGCTGGAGTATTGTCCTTTTTTTTTCTTTCCCTTTTTTTATTTTTCAGAAAGAAAAAAAACATTTTTGAATCATATTTATTATGAGAAAGAGGAAAAAAAAATTATAAATGCTTTTTTGGGTAAATGTTTTATCAATTTAGTAGGACTGTTTTTAGGCTAGCAATATTCGTCCAGTGTCTCTAAGGTGTATTTTAAAGATTCCTACACAAATGTCAGTAATTTGGGAGGTACAAGCTGTTTCCTGAGGGGGGGGGTCTGCTCTTTGCGTCGTGTTCCAATCCAAACGAGGTACTTTCTTCAAACGTGGACCCGGTAAAGAACAGAACCCCCTCCTCTCCTGGCGAGCTTACATCCATTTCTGTCTCCTCGTTCCTGGTTTGTACCTGTGGCCACGCCTCTCGAGGGGGGGGGCTCTCCCGTCTCCATGGCAACTCTGCTGGCCCCTCACAAATGCACTTCCTCTTTGTGGCGGGGCCCCCACGGCATCGACGGAGCGGGATTTACCTCTTTTTAACCTTTTTAAAAAAAGATCCATAATTCTTTCTGTGCCCCGATAGAAAGAGAGCATGAATTATTTTTAAATTCCTCTCACTTTGATATATTGTTATATCTTAAACGGATTTGTAATTTGACATTGTGTATTGTGTATTTTATTTTCTCCTTTTTTCGGTTCTTTTTTTGGGGGGGTGGGGTGTTCTAGTTCTGCTCTTTTTTTTTTCTCCTTTTTTGTCTGCTAGTGGTCTCTGAAGCTGTGTGTGATTGTCTAATAGCAATAGAATCATAGAATTGGACCGTTTTCCAACTCTGTGAATGAACGGAACCCTTTCTGATTGGTTGGTTGTAAGGGGGGCGGGGCATGTTCCGGCCCCGCCTCCCCCCACGCAGAGGGCCATTCACTCGCTGTTATTGCTATTATGTGACATGTTCAAATACATTTTTTTTTTTTAGCCTGCAGGGAATTCTTGTGTTAATGTGCAAAGTAATAAATTGGTATTTTATGCCTATAATGTAGATTGTGTGTTCCCCTCATTATGTCTGATAAACTGTATATTAACAGCAGAACCTCTGTACATGTATGTTGCCACTAGATGGCGTTCTTCACCAAGGTGAGTGGACTGAGATGAGTAATGTGACCAGCTGAATGAGGAATTAGGTTAAATTAAAAGTGCATTTTTTTTCGTTTAAATTACAGATTTTTATTCTAAAAAAAGTGATTGGGGCTTGGTAAATTTTTGCAGCTCTGAGGTCCATATTTAAACAAGTACATAAGTGTTGTGTTGCAATTAATCATGAGGAAAAAATACTTCAATTAATGAAAATTCTGTCGTTTTGCACATGTAAAAAATAATGTTAAATCAAGAACAGAATAACAATATTACAAGCAAATGGATTCCTATGTTTGAAAAGGAATTTCCACTTTTCAGCTACATTTGTGAGCTTCTACACCACCTAATACAATATAAATATATAAAAAAACTATCTTAAATTATTATAAAACCCAAACCTATTCCTAACAAGTATGAACATATATCCACATCTGGTCAGAATTAGTTTAAATTACAGAACTTCATGAACACAACAGCTGCATTTATATCTAATTTACATTTACTGTTCGTGTGTGTGAAGGTATCAGCAGCTGAACATTTACAGGATCATTTATCCACTTTTTTTTTTCCAGCAACCTGAGCCGCGTCGCTGTGGTTGTGATGTGACTCTGTCTGCTTCGCCGCTCTGACCTTTCTGAGGCAAACGGCAGAAAATGTAAAATATTCAAGGCTACACGCGTGTTGTCTAGTTCCACCTCAGTCCTGTCGTATCACACACACACACACACACACACGGCTGCCTGCCTCACGCCGGACGTGTTGTCAGTGTGTGTGTGTGTGTGTGTGTCACCTTCGCCTGCCTCCCTTTTGTGAATCATCCTCTCCCGCTTGCCTGTTGTCATGGACACTGTTACCAAGCAGCCACAAAAGAAAGGAAACCTGAACCATAGATCTCGCTGCCACGATATTTAATTCATCGGTGCGGTGGCACATCGAGGTTCAGCGTCATGCAGACGGAGCGAAGAGCTGCTGTCACATCAGGACTGGTACTGATAGGGTCTGATTTTTGTTTGTTTTACAAAATATTGAGTATAAATATGAGAAGTCACCTCTCATGGGCCTGTTGTCATCACCTTATTCATGTTTAAACCACAAGTTAAAGAAATTTAATTCTACATTTAAAGAAAATTAAAAATCTATATTTTTATTTTATCAAACACCACCTGATAAGAAATCAACATTCTACCTGTGACCCGTTTATTTCCTCCTGTGGCCAAAAGCTTTTTTTTTGTGAAGTTTGTGTAGAACATAGTAAAACAGAGGGTGTAATGTCCCTATTGTATATGTTGTCTCTGTGTTAACAGACACCATCCATCCTCCCTCATGCTCTTATCTCACCCTCTTTCACCCTCCCTCCCTCCCTCCGTCCGTCCTGCATCATTTTCTTTGTTTTCCCATCCTGGGGTTCAGAGCAGCGGGACCAGAGGACGGGACGTGTTTGATCCAGGTTCTGTTCACCCACCAGACCCACCTGTGTTATTTTGACCACTTGTTGGAAACCGTGTCGACCCGTTTGGGCCGCGTTGCTACGAGAGGAAGCGCCTGTTGGTGGCTGGTGGGGGGGCTCATTCTGGGCCTGGACCCCCGTGTGCTCGCTGTCTATCAGGATTTCCGGCTGTTTTCCCCTTGGAACTTAACGCTTTTTCTTTGAAGTACAGACACAGACTGAAAATCCTGTTTGATTTTTGCACCAGTGAATTTTTTTTTGGATTAACATGGTTTGACTGTTTCTTAAAAAATTTTTCGTCTCTTTCCCTCAAGTGTTGAAAACCAGCTGTTTATTTTGTGTATTGGAGCAGACGCCTTTTTTATTTATTTATTTTTGCTGTGACAGGATCCGCTTGCAGCCTTGTCGGTGGCCTTGGGTCCAGGTATCAGGTGGTATCAGGCTGATCCGCCTCAGTAAGCCTACACCAAACCAGCAGAGAGACACTACACGGCAGCAGCGACCTGGGGCCGAATAAGTTGAAGGCACAGAACCGTCCTGACAAAAAAATAAAAGAAGGACAAAAGGCCCGGCTGAGATCCGTTTCCTCCACCGGGCCTGGACCGTTGGGGCTGAAGCCATCGACCCGTCACAGGTGGCCGCGTCGCTGTCGGCTGCTCAATAATGCATTGACTCAAACCCAGGAATGAGAAGCAGGAGAAAGTGCGCAGGCCTCTGTTAACTTTTGTTGATGACTGAAACAAAAACAGGAGATTCTATATCTGGACGACGCGGCGAGAACCGGGGTTTGGAAACTAAAAAAAAAATGAGACGACGGTCGCTGAGGAAGTGAAAGTCGGGAGAAGACGGTAGGAAGCTTAAACACTTGACCCTGAAGCCCAGGCGCCTGCAGGAAACACTAAGAGGAAGGAGCCCTGCTGCTGTCATGGTGAACACCGGAATGCAGCTCATCAGCTTCACCTGCGCGGTGACGGGCTGGATCATGGCCATCGCCGTCACGGCGCTGCCCCAGTGGAAGGTGTCGGCCTTCATCGGCAACAACATCATGACCTCGGAGATCCGCTGGGAGGGGATCTGGATGAACTGCATCTACCAGACCACGGGCCACATGCAGTGCAAGACGTACGACTCCATGCTGGCGCTGGCGCCCGACATCCAGGCCGCGCGCGCCCTCATGTGCCTGGCCATCTTCATGGGCTGGCTGTCCTGCACCGTGTCCTGCTGCGGCATGAAGTGCACCACCTGCGCGGGCGACGACCGCCGCGCCAAGGCCGGCATCGCCCTCTCCGGGGGGGTCCTGTTCATCCTGACGGGCCTGTGCGTGCTGGTCCCCGTCTCCTGGACCGCCAACACCGTGGTCCAGGACTTCTACAACCCCAACGTGCCGCTCATGCACAAGCGGGAGCTGGGCCAGGCCATCTACCTGGGCTGGGCCGCTGCCGTCATCCTGATGATCAGCGGCGCCGTGATGAGCAGCACCTGCCCCCTCATGGAGCGGGGGCACCGCTACCGCCGGGGCTACATCGGACGCAGCTTCGCCAACTCGCCCGTTTCGGCGCCGGATCCCCCGAAACCCATCATGACCAGCAGCGTCCCCATGAAGGAGTACGTGTAGGAGGGGGCAGGTGGCGCGTCTCTAAATGTACTGACGCAACTTCTAAGTTATGATCCATGAATTGTAATCTAAATATTTATTATTACACACTGTATTTCCAAAAAATAATTCTCTCACCATCCACATCCATCCGTCCAGTGCAGAACGTCAGGTCCATAAAGACCTGGATGACAGAGTGACGTGGATGAACTGGCCTGAGCCCTGACCTTAACTTAATTTAGGATGAATTAGACCAGGAGTCACCGATCCTGGTCCTGGAGGCTACTCTGGTGCAGGGTTTTGTTCCAACCAGCAGTAACACACCTGATTCTACTAATGAAAAAGCTGCAGCCACGGTGCAGGACCAGGCCTGGTGACCCCTGAATTAGAGACTAGGAGCCAGGCCTTTCCCAGACCAGTTGATGTCAACCAAATTCATATGTGAGTCAAGGCAGGTGAGCGAATCCTTTTGGAAATATAGTGTATTCTATCCATATTTTGCTTATTTTGTAAATCTTGTACATCTCTTGTTTTGTTGAATCCGTCTTCGGTACTTTACAACATTCAGGTTTGTTTGAGATTTGACTTTTGCTCCACTGTGACTTGTATTAACGCCTGAAGAAAAGACGGTTGACTGCTCCGCGGCTTTAATGATGATGGCTTGTGCAGTGAAGGTCATTTCCTCTTTAAATGATCACATAAAGCTTTGAGTGAGTTTGCGTACACCAGAATAGTGAAATAAAACAAGTTTGTTGAACTGTGATTCGCTAATAATGTTTTTATTTTATGTTCCCGTGTGTTGGAAAAAATACATTTGGTTTGAGCCGTTTCATCCATCACACAGTGACTTTCACTGTAAGATAATTCAAGTATAAAATGATGCCACAGTGTCCTCTGCAGATGAAGGCATCTTCTGATATGCAGCAAGTCTCATCTTTATTCTGAGTAACCGTCTATAGTCCAGTGAAGACGGCTGCAGATCTAATATTTTACCCGACTGTGGTAAATAAATCACATCCAGTCCTCTTCCTAATATCCACGGCAAACACGTCCATGTGAGGCTCTTCTCTTCCAGCCTGTAGAGATGCTTTCAGATTCTTCAGGTGTTTTTCACTGAGTCTCCACAAAGAATGACACTTTGCAAAGTGCATCTGAAAACGAATAAAGAATTAAGTCAGCCTAAAATCACACACACACACACACACATACAACAAAATGACAATGAGCTAATTAACATGAACCTGTGATGCAGTCGTCTGCATCAGGAGATTCCAGCGACTTCCATCTCTTGGGGGCAGATTCCAGCAGCGAGAGGTCGTCAGCTCGGAGCATCTGCAGCAGACTTTTCCTCCTCAGGAATCTGAACACGCGAGTTAAGGAGAACACAAATAGAAACGGAACACGGACATGAATCCGTAGGTGAGGATACTGCTGTCGGTAGAAGCGCTCGGCGTCCTGCAGCCACTCCAGCATGTCGGCGGCTGACGGGGCGGTGGCGGAGCGCCGGGTCACGGCGAGCAGGTCCAGGCTGTCTGAGCCGTTTTGGTACAGCTGGAAGGATCCAGACACCTGGTTACTGATGGAGTCTCTGACCGACTGGAGAACTGACCTGAGGCAGAGAGGAAGACACCACAGGCAGGAGGGATGAAGCCGACAGGAGAGAAGCCTCAGGCGTTTCTGTCTGATCCTAATGATGATGTTAGGACGACATTAAAGTGGCGTTGTGCATCCATACAGAAATTTGTGTTAAATCAAATTACTGAAAAAAAAAATAGACACATTCAATGATGAAAAATACTCATACTAATACTAATAAGAAGTCCTGAATTCTAAATGTTAAGTACAGAAGTAGTATTATGTGAAATATTGAATGTGAAAATATATAGTGTTAAACAGTTCCTTTAATTGTTATAATATTATAGTATAATATATTGTTTTTATCACCAACAAAATACATGTAAGAGCATTTATTGTTGTAGTTCATCAATGTAAAACCAGATTTTGATAATTTGGGTAGATTAATATTAGATTAATAAATAATGGTAGTACTGCATTATAATATGTGTATAGTAAAAATACACTTTATTAATATAGAAGTTTTACACAAAGTGCTTTGCAGTTTAAAAAGGGAGACAATTTAAAACAGTTTAAAAATATTTCGAGTAAAATCTAATACAATAATGTATATGGATCAAAATTTCATGGCATTGGCTTCTAAGCATGTAAAGAGTAATAAAACAGTAAATAACTTGTAAATATAAGTGGTAAGAATATACACTTTGAAATGTAGTAAAGTGGAAGTTTAAAGTATTGTCTAATATAGAGCAGGGTCACCAACTCTGGATTTATTATTAACAAGCTTCAGCTACTTGATAACGAGCTGATAATTAGAATCAATTGGAGTCGTAAAACCTGCAGGATGGGAACAGAAGTACAACTACAGACCTGGTATCCCTCCGGTGTATAATGTTAATGCAATGAAGACCTCACAGCATTCTCAAAATGCAGTTTCGGTTTATTTTAAGTGTATTTCATCTCACATCTTCTCGTTGAGTTTCCCCAGCACCGTGTCCGCAGCTTGCAGGAGTTTAAACCGCAGCCGCTCCTCCAGGTCTGGGAAGTCCCTGAGGGGGGTCTGCGAGACCCGGACGTTGGCCAGGGCCCTGAACTGCTCGGCCAGGTTGCCCAGGGACCCCATCAGGGGGCTGCACTCGGACAGCGCCGTATTCCAGACTCTATGTTGGGTTTCCAGAGTCTGGAAGCTCTTCCTGAGCGCCTGTTGGAGCGGTAGCAGCGCCGGGTCGGACATCCCCGGTGCCGAGTTTAGGCATTAAATGACCCCAAAACCAGAGCTGCGTGTGTCCGATAAATAAGTTAAACTTTAATTCCGGTTTAATGGAAAGAATCCGCTGTAAAACCTCTTTAAAAAGTGGTTAACTAAGCTGCTAACAACCGCACATTTCAACCATGTTGCGTTGGACACTATTTCCGTTATCCCAACGTAAACAGTAGCGTTTAGGGCTACGATTGGTCGAGAACAATTACGTAGTGACGTAACGCAAACGTGAAACCTGATTGGCTGATTTTCGATACGCGCTCCCCGCCCTCCCGCGTGCAGAGAAAAAGAAGATTCGAGCGTCAAAGGGCGCGAACATGACATCGGGTAATGTATTAAGATATGATGAATAAATGATTAAAATGAAGAACCACGAGTTTTAAAATTAATATTCGGTGGTTTTATGACAACTGAAGTTGACATGTAGTCGCAGCTTTTCATTTATAATGTGTTCTAACGCCTGAAGATGGCGCTGTTCAGTCTTTTTTAAGAAAACTCATCAATTGAAAAACGATTTTACCGTTTTTTTCCACATCTAAGCGACATTAAACCAATATTTTCATATACTTAGACTGGTTAAAAAACTGGTCTAGATTAATAACAACTTTTAAAATACATTTTCAAATTTGTATAAATTGTATTGTATTTGGGAAAACTAAAAAAAAAAATATTTTTTAGCTTTCTTAAATGAAGCTCACAATTTTAATGTAGTATTTAAACAGCAAATGTTTGTGGTAAAGAACAGATTTAATCAATTCATCCTGTTTCCAACCAACAGCAGCAAAGCGGCAGATCCAGTTCAAAAGATGAAATTAAGAAGGTAGTGACACAACATAACACCACTGATCATAAATAAATAGTTTGGTGTGTTAATGAACGTCATTTATGTACGGCCTTGTTACGCTGTTGTATCCACTTGTTCTTAATTCAGAAGAAAGCGAAAAGGAGAAATCCAACTCCCTCAGAAAGAGCAAATTCCCTGTTAGACAGCACACGAAACCCCTCCACCAGAAGGTATTCACACTCTATTTTTACTTCAATTTTATTTCTGTCTGTTGTACTGTCTTGTTTTGTCTGTTTTATCTTGTTAAACTTGTCCTTCCACTCCGTACTACTTATGTCTTGTCTTGGGGTACTCATGTCTTGTCCTGTCATACATGTTTGTTTGTTTCTAGTTTTAGTTTAGCACTTTACCGTTGTTGTTGTACCGTAGTTTAGGATTGTCTCGTCTTGCGCACCTGCACTTTGATGTTGTTGTACATGTAAACGCATAGGATAGTGAGAAACGAAATTTCGATTCCTTTGTATGTCAAGTACATGTGAAGAAATTGACAATAAAATTGCCTTTGACCTTGACTTGACTATTTCTTAAGGGTGAATTTTCAAGTGGGAAATAGCCCAATAATATGATAAACTAAGGTTTGTCTGTCTGGATTCAGACCGATCATGGTGCTCTTGGTCAGGATCCTGCAGGATTCTTCTCCCTGATGATGGGTTCTACTCTTGTCGCTCCACATTTTTGACCCAAGGTAAGCTTGAGTTGCACGGATGCATTGGGCTGATTTTTTTTTTTTAATCTTATTTCAATTTTACCATCCAAAAAAAAGTACAACATGCACATAAGAAACCATATCCCTCTGAGAATATGGGCAATGCCTGTAATCCTCTGGTCACTGTAAATCTGAATAAACATGTATCTATATCCTCCTGTATCTCAGGTTAATGGAGTACATTTTATTTTAGTTCGACTTTAAATGAAATCTTTAATGAAAGGTATCAAATGTATAAATGTGGAATAAAACATTTGAGGAGATTTTATTGGGATTAAAATGAATGAGAAACTTGAATATGAGAAATCACATTTGACATTTTTATCAACTATTTGCTTTAATAATCAGAGGGCAAATAAATCAGTTGTACTGTTGTATAAAGGCCAGTAGGTGGCAGCATTTAACTACAGAAGTTTGGTAGTGTTGTCTTCTGACTGCTTCTCTGTGCCTCTGCTAGACATTTAAACTGTTATTAAAAAGAATGTTTAAGCTTATGTTATAGATACACAATAAACATCAAGATCCCTCAGTTTGTTCTGAATATTCTACACCGTGGAGCCTTTTTAAATCTGATTGACGGTTTGGTAAATAGACATTTCTTAAATTAACCTGAAAGTGGAGCTAAACTTCTGCTTCTAGAGTTTGTGTTTGTGTGCATTTTTGTGTAATTTACTCATTTATAGGACATAAACTCGTGCTTTTGCTCATGCATGAAGTTCCCCTTGACCTTCCGTGACTTTGTTTGCACTGAGGGACGTTTAGTGAGTCATGTGACCTGCTGTTGGCAGGAAGTGGCAGCCCGCCCTGCTGCCGGCTCTGACTGCACTCTGACCTTCGGCGACATCATAACGCTGCCAATTAAAAGCTTGTTAAGCTTCGTTAAGCCTGATGAGCTCGTTAGGGTCCCCACCTGGGATGGTGGTCTGGGTTAGACCGGGTCTCACCTTGAGCCCAGATAGACAAGCATAAGTCTCTGCCATTCCCACTGGGTTCTGATGCGTCATATGTCACCAGACCTCAGTGCCCCCCCGGCTGAAACCAGACCCGGTCCCTTCCATCTGTATCAGTCCTCGGTTCTTTATAATCTGCTGTCTTTCACTGAGCAAACGTGGTGGTGCAGAGGTAAAAACTAAACTCTGCATCCCTGCAAACGACAGATGTTGTGGTCAGCGGTGCGTGCAGTTCAGCTCCCTCGTTAGCGGAGAGCCGAGCCCTCGCGCACCTGCTCTACATGTCATAGAATTTTCCGAGTTTTGCCTCTGAAAAGGATTGAATCCTTTTTTTTCTTTTTAATTCTCGGGGCGGATGGAAAATTGCCATTTTGCACGGATGGCTTGGTTTTCAGTAAGCATGCAGGCAGTGGCGCAGTGACAGGTGCGGTATGGATGGGGCGGATTTTGAGGTCACGGAGCAGCGCTGCTACATAAATCATCCACCGAGATGTTCTGGATGCTGTTCTCTGGATTCTCTGGGACTAGAACCGGAGCTAGTGGGATGGAGAGGCACGGTACAGAGATGTTTGCAAGATTTAGTCAGTTCTGCTCAATTTAACGTTACCTCCCTCCACAAAGGCAATGTGGAGAAAATGAGGCCTTTATAGAAACTATTCAATTCAGTAAAAGCATCTTTAAAGCTGCACTTATATTTTTATACAGAGCATCATTCACTTTTCAATCAATTTAACCCTAATTCAATCAATTCAATGGAGCTATACTCTGCATCTCACACACTAGTTAAACCTGTGTGAACTGTGTTTTTTTTGTTTTTTAGCCACTTGGGGGCAGACGAAACAAAATGTGAACACAAAGCTGACGAATGATGATCTTTGTTAAGTTGATATGCTGTTCACTGGTTGTTCTATTGCTTCTAAAGTGGCTCCAAAATCAGTTTATGCACCTTTCAACAGTGTCTGCACCAGATCTTGTTCCACAGTGAGCTCCCAACCTCGCCCTCTCCCCCCATCTCTCTCATTTTGTATTCCTAAAATCTGTTATCATTAACACACGTGTCTGACACACCATGGTGGCGTATTCTTCAACTGGGAGCCGTACCCTCCCAAAAAAACTGCTGGAGCCGCCGGTTAATTGAGGCCCCCAGACCTGGGGAAACTGCCAAATTTTCTCCGCCAAGACGAATGAACCTGGCAAAAGGCGCGTTCTCCTCGCGAAAAATTAATTCTCTGGCGTGTCGGGGCCTCCTATAAATCCCATCCGTCAAGAGGCCCGCTAATCGATTTATTTGCGTGCCCACGCCTCCGTCTGCCGACGTCGCTCACTCAATTCATACCGAGGGGTTGGGAGACTCATCTGGTGGTTTGTCAGCACGGAGCTGGAAAAGAAAAAAGTGTCGGTGAACGCTTTGTTGTGTCTGCTGCTGGTAATGAGGAGTTAGGAGGACACAAGCTGACAATGGAGTGAAGTGGCAGACGGGAGGAGGAGGTAAATGTGACTGAATGGCCCCCGCGTGATGCATTCTGGGCATGTGTTTGTCTGGTGACCAGCAGGGTCCTGATGGCGTTTTGATGCAGGGGGGGGGCACCCCTGATGATGGGCGGGGTGGAGAGAACATCTGCTGCCAAAGAAAAATCCTGCAGAAATTAGACCCTGAAAATAACAGGCTCCTCTGATTAGAGGCAGGAGGTTAATGCTATTTGCTGATTACACAGTGACAAACTTTTACTTAAAAAGGTCCCTCGGTGACTCTTAAATTTAGACTTGATTCGTCTGCGAAGGACACGGCACCATTTATTTGCAGCGGGTACAAAAGAAGAGATTAATGATGATAATTTTTATTTATATAGCACCTTTAGTGACACAGTGCAGCTCAAAGTGATTTACAAGAAAAAGTCTGCACACAAAAGTACCCTTTTGACAAAAATACACACATATTTATCATATTTAGAAACTTAATAATAGGAAAACTATTGAAACTTGAAGATGGATATTTAATCATCTCTCCTTTCATAAATATGTACAACACTTCTGTTCAGCCTAGTTTCTGTTTCGGGTATCAGTTACAGACTCAAGGGCACACACTCAGACTTTCTTAAAAGG
The DNA here is from genome assembly GCA_036785175.1 of Eupleurogrammus muticus. Classification (NCBI taxonomy): domain Eukaryota; kingdom Metazoa; phylum Chordata; class Actinopteri; order Scombriformes; family Trichiuridae; genus Eupleurogrammus; species Eupleurogrammus muticus. The sequence continues at coordinate 331,272 of JAYKQN010000039.1, read as the reverse complement.
GCTAACTGTGCAGGGTTTTAATGTGGAAGCCACTAATAGTGGAGGCTTTGTGCTTTTCATTCACTTCTCTGGACCTGGGCAGGTGGAAAACAGGCTTCTCTTATTTGGTTAGAGGATTATTAGATGCAAATGCCAGGAAAGGCGAGGGGGCGAGCTGGGAATAAAATAAAGTGAATCCTCACCCCATTCATTACCTCCATCAGGGAGAGAACAGGAAAGTGACCATAAAATGAGTGGTGGAGCAATGGCCAGGATTGCCTTTGAGAAATAATTAAAGCCTCTTTGCAATGCTCCCCAGCCTCCAGGAAAAAAATCCCCATCTTCTCTATGGTCTACAATTGATGTTTGGTTTACTAGCCCATCTGTATAAAGCAGACGTTCAATAAAGTATATCACCCTATTTGTGAGAGCAATACAGCCCAGTGCGGTCCTCAATTAGGTATAAATGACACAGCAAATTGGAAAATTAGGAGGAGAGGGAAGGATAATTTGCTCCAAAACAAGCTAAAACCAATTCATTAGGAGCCCGGGAAGGAGACAAAGGGTCCGTTTCTGTCCTCCAACAGAAAATCCCTCTTTAAGTTCACATGCGATACTGTTCACCTTGTCACAGGCTGATTTCTCCAGGCTAATCTTAGCACATGTTACGTGATATATGAAGTGTGGAATTACAGGTTGCACTAATGGCTAATATATATATTTATATATATATATATATATATATGAGTGAGGAGAGAAAGGGAGTGGAGAGGGAAAAATGTTTTACAGAACAGAAGAGGCATATTATGCAGTTAAAAACCAGCAGGTTTGTAGTGATTTTAGATTATACGGGACATTTAACCAGCAAAAAACAAATAAACGTTAGCAGAGGACAATGATGACATGCAATGTGCTGTGGAAGACCTTGGTTCATTTCTACCCAAATGTTTTTTTTAAAAGTGTCACAGAAGAAGAATAAAGTGAAGAGACGTCCTCAGAGAAAAGTCATCTTGGTTCTCATTAAGTTTCACGGCAGCTGCAGCGATATTTTCAAATTGTTGCCGTCACCCAGACCTTAATATTGTAGTTGCTGCTCTGTGTTGTTCAATACAAGACATATCTGGGGCTAAATACGCAGCCTGGATGTCCCACATGTTTGCAGAGGATCTATAACTGGTCCCCTGTGTGTTTTTATGGGATGTGTGTACCACCCATATAATACCTCACCTGTGTAACCCACTCTCCACACACTGTGATGATGATGTTTCCAGGAGAAGCAGCTTGTTTCCTCTGTCCAGGTGTGTACTTGTGATTCTGGACACAAAACAATGCAGAGATGAAGTTAGGGATGATTATATTGGTGCTGTGGGACATGATCTCAGACACACACACACACACACACACACACACAACCAGAAAGACTCTTGGATTGAATTCAAAGGAGCAGACCGTCCTGATAAAATCAGTCGGGGGATCAATTTGTCTTCATTTCCAGCCCCATCTTTTTATTAGATGCAGTGGTGAGTGATATGATTAGGGGGCCCTGCTTCACAATGGGCCCTCCACTTCAGATAAAACACACACAAACATCCACAGCAGCAGCAGCGACAGCAGAGAAATGCAAGGAAAAGAAAGATACAGAATAAAATTAAATAAATAAAATATATACAATATCATTTAATATAGGCTATATAATATATAAGAACAATTAAGGAAAGAAGTAGTTGATTTATGCATGCACGTTGCATGTATATATATATATATATATATATATATATATATATATATATGCATGCTGTATCCCTGCCGTACACATGCAGTAAGTGAAGACAGGTGTATCTGTGTTCTTGGAGCAGGAATCCAGAAGCGAGCCGTGTGTAAAACGCTGACCTCGCTGTAAGCAACGCTGGCGTAACTTTAGCAGAAAACCCCTGTTTCCCTCGGTCATGCATCACGGAGCTGTCGACCCCCCCGACCCCCCACGCCTGTCCGGTAAGCCGCCGAAAAACAAAAAAACAAAAAGGAAAAACGTGGAAAGTGTTTGTAAGTGCTGAGATCTGAAGTCTCCAGTAGCAGGTGTCCATTTCCTTCCCTTTTTCCACCCTGGAAACACATCATGCCTGTTAAGTTGCTGAATCGCTGATTTTCTCTCCCCCCTCCCTTCTGCATAATCAGGACACATCACATTAACAGTGGTGCATTATTTTGAGCATTTTCTTCTATGTGGCCTCCAAAAAGGACGGATGAAAGAGATTATGTAAATTCCAAATGGAATGAATTAAAGGACTGTAAAGCCTCACTGGTAATTATTGTAATTATGCTTTAGTATATCTGTGTTAAGATGTCTTTTCTCTTTATACGGACACGGTTATATAAACACTTGTGAATCCTTTATTGAACACTTCATTTGCAAGCACAGGTCTTGCCAATGATGCTAATTAAGGTTCCGTTCTGTTCTGTTTAGTGCAGCAGGTCGGTTGACTTGAATGGAATGGAACCTTAATTAGTGTCATTGGTATCACCCGTGTTCACTACAGGGAGAGACATTGATCGGCCCACAAACTCTGAGTGTTGGTGACTTAAAATGCACATATTTTCTGAAAAATGATAGAAAGTGTGGCTGCAAATTATTATTATTCTGTGTAATGGACCCCACTTTGCCATAATTGCATTTTGAGCTTGTTTAGTTTTACATAGAAATTAACAACTCCCATGTCTAGTGTCTGTTCTGTCCAGTTTAAAAAATAGAAATGCACATACAAAAGCCAGAGCTACTAAAACATGTTTTGGTAGCTCTGAAACCAGTAGTAGTCAGATTACAGTTCTGTAGTTCAACGTATTGCTGCTGCTTCTTAGTGTTTTCTTCTGCATATTTTACCACAGAAATTTGAATTTCATGACCTCCCTTTTTATTTTTTAGCTCCACTGAAGGCGTGCACCATGCATCAACTTAATTGTAGTATGATGTGCAAAACGTCTTCTCCTTAATATTTATTATTATTATTATTATTTATTTATTTGGAACTGGCCAGTTATTTTTCAAACTATACACCTGCAGCAGCATTTTTAAGGTGACCCCAGCGGTTAATTGGTACTCGACTGTTATTTAATAATTTACAGGGCTTAGTTTTCCTTTGACAGCAGATTCAGCGTCCTCCTCTGGCGTTTTTGGAGTGTGATTCGTGCTAATCTAAAGTTTCACGGTGATCGCGGCAACGCGAGGCTTATTCAAACCGACCGAGCGAGGCTGCACCTGCCAAGAGCATCAGTAATACAACAGCTCAGCAGGTTTAACACAGATTATAGCTGGTATCCTGCTGAAAGGCCCTTCATATATTCTCCTTGCTCTCCCTTTTCTTTTTTTTTTTACAAGAAGTGACAGTTTACATGGTCTGGTGTGTGTAAAACATGTTTTATACCCTTGCAGCAGAACCCAAAAGAATAAAACCATTGAGAGCATTTTTTTTTCTTCCTTTAATTTCGACTTGGCCGCTGGGTGGACGGGTTCTGATGTGATTTATATTGACTGACACTGACTGAGGAGAGCGTGGCGTCTCAGGTGAGAAGCTTCATCTCTCTCTGCCTGAGCTAAATAGATTAATACCGCGGCTTCAATTTTAAAGCCGATTTGTCATTTTCCTATAGTATTAGAAAATGAAGAATAAAAAGATGAATTAAGGAGCCCGCACAACTGTTTACTAAAAGTGAGCGAGACACGCAACGTCAAATATATTATTCAATAAATAAGTTTCAGTACAACTCAGATCTTTAGGGGAATACTTTAACATTTTGGGAAATATATTGAATTCCTTTATTTGCAGGAGTCAAATGAGAAGATTTGACACCACACTCATGTTTAAGCCTGGTATCAACGTCAGTAGGAAAGTAGAACAGTTTACTTCTATTTTTACAGAACTGTTCAGGTAGTTTTAGATAATGCAATAAAAAATAAAAGAACTTCTAGTGGTTTACAACATGTTTTTATTGGTGGTTTCTGTTGCTGTGGTTTGGTTTGAACGAGCTGACAAACTGAGTTAAATGACATTTAAAACTCAGCTTTAGGCTTAAACACAAAAGGGTCACGTTCACACACTGTTTACTGTTGTTATGTTCATGTTTCATGTGTTTAGTGAAGATGTTTCTAATTGGAGCCACTGAACCTTCTAATTGATAAGATCAAACATCTCACAGGAAGTGGAAGGTTTCTGCAGGAAAAAAACAAACATATTGAGAGACAACATTCATAGATAGATAAAAAAATCTGTAGAATCTAGATTGTGATTTAATCCTGTGGAATCTCAGTTTGTCAGAGTATATTAAAACATCACACTGAAAAAAGAAGAATAGTTAAACAAACTTAATTAGATTGTTTTCATTTTTACCACCTAAATGAACTGATGAATGAAATTAAAATTAATAATTCTTGGTAACCAACTCCAATTAAATCAAATAAATAGAAGTTGAAGTATGAATTTAATTCATTTAGGTGTTACCAATTAAAACAATTGAAAAAAAGTTGGTTCTTTTTTCAGCATATAATAAAAACAGTCCATAAATAGATTGTGTAATGCACTTAAAACATAGTTAAACAATTTAAACTAAAGCAAATTACAACAAAAATGAATAAGTTGCAGTATGAACTTAATTCAATAAGGTCTTATCAATTAAAACAATTCAATTAAGTTGGTTCTTTTTTCAGTGTATAATAAAAACAGTCCATAGATAGGAACATAATGGAGTCTAATTGTCATGCACTTCAAACATAGTTAAAAACTGATTCATTAAAGTATGTCAAATCCGTGAATCGATAGACAGATAATAATGGATTTTGTTTCTAATGCACTTTTCATTCAGTAGAATCTCAATCCCTTAGTTTGAGGTGCAGCAAACTATAACAGGAACAGTCCTTAGATAGACAGATAAATAAAAACCATGGTTAAACTGATTTACAGTCCATAGATAGATGTAATAAGAATAAAATAAAAGTGTGAAGTAGTTGTGTTCAGCTTGTGTGAAGTGACAGAGTGGAAGTGACTGCTCCTGATGTGGAGGAGCAGCTCAAACCCACGTCCACATCGACTGCTCGCTGACCTTGCTGAGAAACGGCGGGTCATTCCGAGCCCAGAAATAAACCCCTGCCACGTTATCGCGTACAGTCACCGCTAATAGGACACAAATAAAGGGGTCATTTCGAGCGAGCGTTCAGCTGTGTGTGTCAACAGAAATTATCAAAAACCTCTCGAAGGACTCGACGTTACATATAAAAAGGAATTTTCTGAGAGCCGGTGAAGTATTTGTGTATTGATTGGGAGGTTTTTATACTGGATCGATGCGTCTCGGGGCTACTGTATGTGAACAGGAACATTAAGTGTCAAATGGAGGTAATGAAAGGAAACGGTGTTGCTGTCAGATATGACCTTATTACCAGGCTGGAGTTGCAGCGGGTCGGCATGTCCGCCGGTTATGAGTTAAGGTGTAGTCATTAATGTTACCACACAAACCATGTTTAACCACCGTTTTTAAATTCCAATAAAACAAAACCTTCCCACAATGGGAGGAACGGGGTTCATTTGCATATTTCTTAGAGAGATAATAATAGAGCTTTTCTTAGCAAATGCTTTATGACCTAAAGTATATAAAAGAATCTTCATATGATGGTATTTCTCACCTGCTATCCTTATTTGTCTCCGGTCCCTTGATATCTCCGTGGCTATATTACACAGCTGAGTCTATCTTTGAAAGGAATCAAGGCAATAAGGTCTTTATTTACCTTTATCTGGAGTAGACGCCTCCCCCCACAAAAATAAAATCCTCTGTACGATACAGGCCGAGACACTTTCAGGAGGCGAAAGGTTCCAGGTCCTGTCTCCTGGTGTGATTTTGGCTTATTTTCCTTTATTAAAAAGCCGTATTCCTGGTCGCTGTGCATTTGTACGTTATTGGGCCAGGATTTGACTCCCATGAGCTGGTGAAGCTAATGGAGAAAATGAAGCTTCAGGCTGATAAATCAGCTGTTGTCTTTGACCATTTAATAATGAAAAGCAGTTCCAGGCAGGGATTTTTTTTTTATTTGTCCGAGAGCTTCTGAAGTCTATTTTATCTAATGCATGTTGTCAAAAATAGTTTTGTAAGTGACCTCGGTGTCAGTTTTTTTTATTGGTCTCTTCAAATAATCTTTGTTCATTCATCATTCTAAACACAATCCTGACAGGCACATCTTTTAAATGTACATTCACATTCAGGTCCACTCTACAATAATAAGCCCAATTATTTTTTAGAAGTTTTAATGCATATAATTATATCATTTAAGCCAATACCCATCATGTTATGTGAAGAAAACAGCATTTTAATGACTGTCAACTGCATAGATATGCCTAAGAGACAAAAAGTATTAATATATAATGATAATAATTTAAATTATGACTCTTTCTGGGAGGATTTGTCTTCTCCATGTTTTTTCGAGCAAGGGGCAGGAAGTTGATGACACCATGTGACAGGAAGCAATTGGAAATCAGTTTTTTATGCTTAAAACCTTTGTCTAAGTTGTGTACTTTAATGTAATGTATTTTAAGTAAAAACTGACAGTCATAGACTTTGGCATATACAGTTGTTGTTTTTGTATTAAATGTTATGAAAGATGTAAATCAGACATACAGAGGTGAAAAGAAGAGTTTAACCTTTTTTATTCTCTCCATTGCCCCAATATCAATAAACATCGCAAAGAAATTCCACCAATTCCAATTATAGTTCCCATCAAAAGAAGTAAAACATAAAACACAATGAATCTGGACACAAGCTGCTTGATTTATCCAAAAAGCGCATTGACTTTCAGGAGGGAGCAAGTGCTGTAAAGACTCATTCCTGCAGCAATCTATTAGAAACACCTACAGCAAGGTCAGAAACTACTTTTTATTTTTTTTTAAATACTCGAGCTTTTCAGAGGAAGCTGTCTTTCCGCCCCTCAGTGTCCCGTGTGAGGCACCTGTCCACAGCCCAGAGTGTCTAACGTCTGTGTCTATAGTCATTAACAATGAGCTAATAACTCCACCTGACACTGTGTTAAACCGTGCCCCCCCCGCTGTTATAACCAACCCTCGCTGTGCTGCATGAATATTTAAGCCCACTGTGTAGAGATCTCTGTGATGTGTGACGTACGGCGGGTGTTGGCTTTTTTTTTTTTCTTTTTTTTTGGCAAATTGCGATGATGCGGGGTGACCTTGTTGCTCCGGGTGTTCCCTTTTTTACAGCGATAAATACATTAAAAAGTGAAACGCGTGCACCTGAGAGTGTGTGACAGCCACCTCGGCGTTCCCTGCGAGGTGCGACGGATGGCGCCGCCCCCCCCGCTGAGCGTCTTTCTCGCATCTTTTCACCGTCGAGAAAGACGGCAGCGACATGCAGCCGGCGGCATGTTGTGATGAAGGTCATTCTGCAGCCGGAGCGTCTAATTTACTGTGCGAAACGCGAGATAAACTGTACTCTTTGTCGACAAAAAGCCGGCGCTATAACCCACTTTATCTGGGGATTCAGGCCACGGGAAGCAGCAGCACCCCGGGCCGGATGTTCATCCAGGAAGCTCTCCCACACGCTTCACTTTCTGGGTTACGCCTCTTGAACTCAAACACTCACTTCGGCTTGATTGGCTGTTCTCGGGCGAAATCACAAAGCTGCAATATAAATAGAGAGGATTGTAGTATTCAGTTCCCACCAGAGGCCCCGAGTCCGGATATATCCCGCAGTTCGGTCCCTTGAAAATATCTGTTATCGTCGCCTTATATTGTCCTTGGACTGTTTCCGTGAGTACAGCCCCTCTCGAGCCAGGATGGCTGGGATCTGTGCCCTTCATGTAAATATCCCCCCGTGACGTGGTTTCAGCACAACGCAGAGCCGTGTCTGGTGAGCTACCCTTGCTCCGAGCCTCGGGTTGAGACCATCCCAACGGGGCCAATCTATCACCATGTGATTTATAGGCTTTTCAGGGTGGGGGCGAGGTGGGAAGTTAAGGAGCGTGAGTAGGAACCAAGGTAGGAGGAAAGAAAAAAAAACGTGGGAAAAGAAGAGAGACTGAAAATAAAAGAGAGTAGAGGGAAATGCAGTGTAAAATAATCAAATGTCTTTATTATCCACTCAATCGTTACTGAATTATTGATAATGAGCGTTTAACATCTTAGAGATTGAAAGAGAGCTGAATTCCATATGGACAGAAAGTTTAATTGTTGACTGTTGGCTGATTAGTTTTATTATGACGCCATTTTTTAGGTTTTAATTGCACATCGGGATGAAACACTGTAATAGGTTTATAATAAATAACATCATCCGTCCGTTTTTCATTCGTGATGAGCGGGATTATTGCTTTCGCCAGTGGAGATGGACGGGAGGATTTTCTGTGTGCCAGTTTGCTGTCCAAACATTTGTTGAAATGTTAGATGTTGCCCAGAAAAATCTGAAAACATTTTGGTAATGTTTAAACGACGATCACATGGTGCTGTAGAGGAATACACTACAGCGAGTCAGATTCATTTATCCCAAGAAAATGAATGATTTAAACTAAAATAGTGTTGAAACTAGTACGATCTTCCTTCCTGCGAGAAGCGTGACTCGTCTTTTTTCCTAACAGAGCAGCAATCAGCTCAAATCATCATCACCTGCTGGTGAAATCACAGCAGGACACAAACAAACGCCACAAGAGGGCGACGTAATGATGAAACACGATGGGAGCTTCACGAAAAACACTTCCTCAAAACTTTTATAACCTAGATTCAAGCTAATTAGCTGAATTCCAGTTTATCATAGTGATTAAATATGATTGAATATAATTTGATTTTATAAAAATGTATATTCATTGTTTGTACATATGAATATATAGGTATGTGTACATATGATATACATATGTTTAACTAGTAGTACAAACATATAGAGTATATATTAATATATAATATTCAGAGAGGATTTTCCTTCTTAGGTTTAACAATTATTATTCTGTTTATCACTAATATAGTAATAATAAATAATTTTTATGCATTCATTGTTGAATGAATTGCAACAAACAACAAAGTACACGTAGTATAGTTATAGATGATAGCATACAGATTCTATAACGTTATCCATACTACCGTTGTCTCTCCATCCTGAACTCCCAAACAGAGTCCAGACCTCCCCTGCTGTGCCCCAGAATGATGATAGCCAGGTTATCAGCCGCTGTCAGGCCACACACTCCGGCCCATTCCCACTAAATCCCAGTCAATCACCTGCTCCTGTATCGCACATCCCCAGACGGCACTCACCAAGTCCACCGTCCCGATCCATCATACGTCCGATTCTGTGAGGCTGTGGGTATTAGAGGTCTGCAAGGGTTGAGCTTTTTTTTTTTTTTACTGCTCTTCAAACCCACAAATCTACCAGAGAGCAGGTTAGAGGTTAGCCTGCCCGGAGCTGGTGACCTCTGACCTAACCCAGTTCACTGTCCATTACTCAAAACTACCACTCACTGGGCTATATAACCTCTGCTCACCCCTCGTGTTACAACCCCTTTCAGCAATTCCAATTCGTCCTTCTTACATGCCCGTACACTAAGCCCCCCTCCCATACACACACACACACACAAACTACTCAATCACCTCCACATAGAAGTACTAATACACCCACACTGTTACAGTGTTTAACATAAGCTGGTATGAGCACTTGCCATCAGTTTGCATGATGTTACAGATGCTCTGCAGCAATAGAAGGTAAAAGGGTGTGATGTTAGCTGCTAACACATGATTTTAAGTTGCTTAATAAGTTTGTATGCCAGTTTCAGTTGTTAAAACAGGATAAATTCATAAGAAATAATAGCTGTGAGTGGGTCTGCTGGCTCGAGGAGTCAGTGGGATTTCGTGCTACGATGATAAACACGATGAGACCATGACAATTGATTTTTTGATGCTGTTTATGATGAGGTTTTACATCAATGTGACCGAGTACCTATTGTTTTCACTGAATCACACACACATCCACACACACACACAAAAGACATTCTCATTAGGTTATGTGACACATTTCCATTTGAGTATGGGAATTTTTTTACAGTATATCATTGACATTATATAATTATGACTGCTAGTTTAAATGAGATGACATGCAATTATAGGATCCATTAGGCCTGGGCAATAAAACAATATCAATATATACTGTCAATATCCACATCATCAATACATAAAGAAAATATTTCATTATAATATTGATAGTTTGTGTAAATTGCTGCTCATAAACCTCATATTTTTATTGATAATGAATCCATCATTGAATCAAACAGCCAGTCATTTACCAGACAAGCGACAAATTGAGTTTGATATGAAGTGGTCACATTTAGATGTGTGTTAAGAGATAAAAAGAAGGTTATTGCACAGTTGCATGTATAACTATTATAATATATATATTATTTTCATTCTTTGGACTCCAACCAGTACAAACCCACAAAGAAAAGCAAATATGTGCCAGTGTATAGAACCACAGACATGCATGCATTCATGAACACACTAACTTCATAGATTTTCCACCAATGTCTCATGTCATTAACCCCAATGTGAGGGTCCCTTTTACCGACCCTGGTCTATTTATTATTTTAATTCCTTTTTCCCAGGTCCCTTTCACCACCCAGACACTCCCTGGCCTGGTGCCTGCATGCAAACACAAGGAAGTAAATCAACTGTGAGTGAATAAGGTTGGGCACTTTCAACTTTCCCTGACCTTTGTTTTGGGGGTTGTTTCATGAAGCGTCCTCATGGGACCTCGATGCCTCCTGAGCATGAATTAAATACAGTTTCATCATAGGAGAGTGTGAAGATTTGAAGGGGATGTGGGGGAATTTTATTATTAATTAGAGAGTTCTACAGCGTCAGCAGAACGTCTGCATTCCTGTCATCTCATTACTGTCCAGCCATTTCAGCAATCTTCCTCCAGATGCCAAAATCACCTATCCTCTTCTCTTATAGCCCTAGGTTTAAAGACGACCACAGGGAAGTTTCACCTCTACAGGAATAAGTTGTGCCAAACTTTTAACTTTTATTTTTTTGTTGATTAATACTTTCAGTGTTGCAGAGGGACCTCGAGCTGAATAAAACGTACACTTATGTCCCGTGATAAACTTGACAAGCCTTCTGGTCCTCGGTTTAATGGATTCTGCAATCTGTCTAAAGGAACTGTAAAGAATTATGCCAGGTCAGGTTCAAATCCATAAATTTGTGTATTGCTCAACAAACTGAACAGAATGTAGGATAGGATACTTTATTGTCTGACGCAAATTCTTTTTGGACAAGGCTCACAAACACATTCACACATTCCCATTAAAACTGAGTAGATGAGATGAGTTAAGATAAGCTCTGATGTGGTAAAATGACAAAAGATGAGGGCTTGTTTCATATCCCTTCTCATCCTATTTAGCATAAGAAAATGTCATTAAGATGTATTAAATACCATACACAAATATTCTATAATAAATAGACATATAAACAGACAGGTATAAAACTCACATTATCATCAGCAAAGTAATTTATCTTTTCTACCGAGCTCTACAAATAAAATTGTGTAAAATTGTTATTTAAGTACAAGTAATTAAATTATCAGCATTTTTAAGTATACTTGAAATAGCAAAAGTAAAACAAGTCATGTCATCAAGAGTGTTATATTATTATAGTCTCTCATATCACTTGTTTTATTCAATAAATATATGTGAGTGTATTTTCAAGTTGTATTTATTATTATTAATTTTTTTTTATTTTATGTGTTTTATTTTTATTTATTTTATATTATTTATTTTGTATTTATTTTATATAAATTTATACTATTTCATAACATATCGAGTAGTAATTTTATGTAAAATATTAAAATCTTAACTTATTTAATTTGAGTAATTTGATATTTCCCTCTGAAACGTCGGGAAGTGGAAGTACAAAATATCTAAATTTAAGTAAAGTACAAGTACACGAGTACTTAATAAATGTACGGTACTTTTAGCAACCGTTAGCTTTACTTTGACTCTCTGGAGCCTCTAGCGGACATTTGAGGAACCGCGTCCACATGTGTGGGCTGTCGGAACTGCGTAAAAACACCCGTGAAGTCAATAGTGACGTCTTTTTGTGCTTTTTTATTACACCAAGACACATTTGGAGTTTTTTTTCCGGTTATAAATCAATTAAAGTAAAGCGCTAGCTAACGTTTGCTTAGCTAGCTCAATAACGTTACAATATCGATAGCTTAGCTAGCTAACGCTAGCTGATAACGGTGCTAATAACGGTTATCGCATGTGCTGCGTTCAAACTTTAACCGACGTAGCGGCGATGGAGGAAAAACACCACAGAAAAAGTGGAAAATCGACTTTAACTGTTCGTTTATTATCACACGACTTCAATATGGACAATTTCACCGCTGTGAAGTAAAGAAAAAGGGCTTTAACTTAAAAACTAACGTGAGTTAAATTCCATTTTTCTGTTTGTCTTATGGTTGAATGTCGCCTCGGCTGTTTGTTTTAAACCTCACGGATGTTATGACATTCTGTTGTTTGTTGTGACCTTTGTTTATTTATACAAACTGCTGTGGTGTTTACTGATAAACATCCAGGGTCCATGTTTAGCCTTTATTAGTTAACATATTTATTGTTTATTTCATTTTAACCATTTCATATGAACTACTCATGATCACGATCCTTTCACAAAAACTGACAAAAATGACAAAATAAACAAGAATTTATTCTCATTTGAGAAGCATCAGACACATTTCTGTGTAAAAATGAATAATTAAGCTAATCGAAATAGTCGATAATTAATTTAAGTTTTTTTTTTTTGCAAAGGGCCAAACAATGATTGTTTTCTACTTTTTCAATTGTGAGAAACCATCGCTTTTCTTTGTCGTTTTGTCTCCTCGAGAAGTTTCAGAGAACAAGAAAGACTGTGGGAGACGTGTGAAGGTGTGAAAACTTGCAGTCACAGTTAAAAAAGTGTGAAAATTCATAGCTATAGCTACATGTTTTTTTTTTTTTTCCAGTTACAGTACTTTTTCCTTCATTATAACAATGCCTGCTCTGCAGACAACAGATGTGAGTTGTTGGAAACTTGTTTTCTCGAGGGGTTACCACAGCGCAGAGACACAGAAGAAGAATAAACCCGTCTCTGATTTTTTTTTGCCTCGTTTATGATCATATCAGGAAAAAAACAATGGGCGCCGACTGTTTTTGAAGATCCATTTACTGGCACAAACACAAGACAACGCGCACCCGAATGAGAACAAGCCTAGCAAATTGCCGAACAGGAGAGGCGAGGTTTTAGAGCGGAGAAAAACACAAAACAACAAAGTTCTGTCTGTCCAATGTGGTTCTTTACATCATTACACACCTGCTCCAGGTCTGACTGTCTGAACAAAGGCTGTTTTCCTTCTGAAATAACCCCCAACTGTCTGTACGTTATCGTGCAATCAACATTCTCATAATTAGGATGTTTATTTATGTTCATATAGGAAATGCATTACAAATACTTCAAATACATACAGATTTAGGAGGATTTTAATATGTATTTATTGCCCTTATTATTAGAGTAGAAAAAGTATTGAAACATATTAAAGTGACTTATTTCCATTCCTAGTGTAAAATGCTTAAACTCCACTTTTCCTGGTGCAAAGTGCATCCTTGGATGCTTGGCTTCATCAGGCAGGGATGGACAGACATTCAGGTTTATGGAACTAGTCTGTGGAACATCCAACCAAATTGCACTGATAAAAAAAAATCCTATCGGCTAATCCACTTTCTTCCTCATTCTTCCTGCCTGTCTGATTGACCCAGGATCTTCCTCAGCGGTGTTTGTCTCCTCTGAGCTATTTACAGGATGAGGTTTGTCTGTCAAACCTGCACCCTGACTTTCCACTAAAACAGCCCTGCTGTCTGTCTGCAGCAATTTTACCCAGAAATCCTTATTATCTATATTCTTCTGCACCTGCGTGATGTGACCCTGTACATTGAGCCACACACACACACACACACACACACACACACATGTGCCAGTCGGTGGATGGACAGATACACAGGTGACAGCTCTTTGCTCATTTATTTTCATCCTTCCCTTACAGGGCAGAGGGCAGTTTTATTGGAATCTGCACTGTTGATAAATAAGGCCTCTGTCTGTTTGTCTCTGGCCTGACGTCGGCTACATGCAGTATATCATGTTTTTCTTGGCTTAATCAGATCCAGCCTTTATGTGATTTCTATGGCTTAATATAGTGGCTTTTCTCTTATAAAGTACATTTCCAGCCAGCAGTGTGTGTGATACCAAAATGACAAATTAGATTATCTGCTAGGACCTTCCAAAAAGCTCAGATTTTCAAAATGGCTTCTTTGGTACAGACCATAGTTAAAAAAAATGAAGTTTCTAGTAAGGCAGCGTTTACAAAGGGTTTTATACGTTTAAGCTAATACATTATTTACCAATAAGTCATTTATATTAACTGTTTTGCATTGCTTTGTCGGGATATATGAACGATTTTAAATGGAATTTACTGATCTATTAAACATTTGTAAATTATTTATTGTTACTAGCTAATAAGATTTGTTGTTTTCATCTCTCATGTATGACCTTGAAGTGAGTATGAATCAGTCAATATCGGATGATAGTAATAAAAGATTTTTATAAATGCTTCATAGTTGGGAGTTGTGATGCAAAACAAGCAAAATGCCATTATTGAGTGTTTGTCTGCATCTGGTTCCTTATTATCTCTGTTTCAGAACCACTTCAGCACCACGGACAGTTCTGCTGTGGCTCGGTGCTGTCCATGGTGCTGAAATGAACAACAGTCTTATACCAAAACAAGACTGAACCAGATGTACAGCACGCATCTTCACAGCATGATGTTTATTTAACTCGACTTAACAACACAAGCAATAAACAGCCGGAGTCTTATTTTTACTAAATCATGTTGTGTTAGAACACACTCGCATGCTTTTTTTTAATATATAATGATCAAGTGAATTTTTAGGTTAAAAAAATGTGTCAAATAAAGTTCTTTATAACTAGTATCAGTCTCATAAAAGCACAACTGATTTAACAAACATATTTCTCTGATGATTTGAACTGAAGTCACAGAAAATATAATACTGTATAATCAATTTATTTTAGGATGCACAGTTTTCACACCAGAAACAAAAAGATTTAGTGTTCCAGTGCTTCACATCTATGTGCAATAGAATGTAAACTGCAATGATTATTCAATTAGTTGCCAGCTATTACATTAATCGATTTGAGCTATTTTTAAGCAGAAAATGTCCAAATTCTCTGGTTCTAGCTTCTCAAATCAGATTATTTTCAGTGATTCATAATAGTAAACTGAAACGATCTTTGTCTTGTGGACTGTTGGTGTGGACACAAAAGACATTTAAGGTTGAATCTTCAGCTTTGGGAAACAGTGATACACATTTTACTCCATTTAATGAACCACACAACTAATTGATTAATTGTTTTAACAATCGATAGATTATTTATTTATCAGAACTGTTAGTTACAGCTTTGATGGAATGATAGTTTCTTCATGTTGTTGGTGTATATACTCGTTCACGTCTCATATCAACAGTATTCATTCCTTCATGCACTGGAAGCCAAGCAACTGTTAGACCTATAATAGTGTTGATGCTACAATCAGTGGCAAAAAAAAACTTAATTAGGGAGTTCCTAACACGATTATCACACCATTTCCTTTTGTAATTTGGCACCTAAACGTAAGTGTGTTAGGACGGTGCTCTGCTGGGTTACGGGATGAAGTTTGCTTGTTTCCTCAAGGACACACACACATGCAGCTGAGGTGAATTAGTGGCTGGTGCTGTGAAAGTGTGTGTGTGTGTGTGTGTTCAGGTTTAGGTTAATGTTTGTTAATGGTTTTAATGATTGTTGTGGTTAGGGTTGGATCCAATAATCCTGTCGAATGAGGTTTTCTTGAAATTTGCTTAAATGGTCATTTGATTATCGAAATGAAGTTACTATCAATTGACTCAACATTGCAGCTTAAGCTTATTGAGTTTCATCTAGAGCTGTTTATCCAAATGAAATGCTGAAGCACAATATGGAAGTTAAAAACAATATTTTACAAACAGAAGTCTCTTGCTAAGTCCTTTTAGATTCCACACAGACATTCCACCTTTTTTCTTGAATAGCTGCTGTAGCAGGTGCACGGTAGTCCTTCCTCCATCCTTTACTCCCAGACCCCAACAGCATCCTTCTTATCTGTCAACCCTGACCGTCTCCGCTCTCCTTCATGCCTCCTTCCTCCACTTCTTCCCCCTTTGCTGTCTTCCCCTCCAGACTACTTATTTACTAATGATGTGCAGCAAACGCTTACTCTTGTGTTTTCATGCCGCGCTCGCCACCTCCCATCTTCACCTCGCCCCCCCCTTCATCCTTTTCCCAACCCTTGACTCCACCTCTCCTGACCCCCCCTCAAGGTGAAACCCGGGTGGCTTTAATTGGCCCGTATCAATTAAATTCTGAAAAGCGCCTGAGCTCGCTGGGGGAATGTAAGTGGACTTTGCTTTAGCTAGTTATCTCTGCTTCCTCCTCCTTCGCCTTCCTGGACCTCGGTTCATCCTCAGTCAGACATGGAGTTGATGCCCCCCCTCTCCAGCCAAATCTACCTTATCATTACATAGCCCCCCCTGTCTATCTCTCTCGTCCTATCTGTCTGTCTGTTTCTGTCTCTCTCACCGGTTCCTTCCTTATCCATTCCTGCTGCCACTTTTAAATAGATCCCTGCGGCAGGGACTGAGCCAGACACAGCCTCCATCATGGGACCAAGAGGAGGCTAATGCCTTTTTAATGAGGCCTCGGCCACAATGTGACACAGTAGAAGTGGCAGGAATTTGTGGCTGGTGAGGCCTTGGTCCAAGGTATTTATCACCTAAAACCCTCTGATCCACTGTGCCTGTAGGAGGGAGGGAGGGGGGGTGTGGGAGGTAAGGAGAGGTCGAAGGAGGAGAGAGAAAGTTAGCAAAGAGCGAGGAGAGAGCAAATGAAAAAAAATACTTTCCTTAAAATAACCCCCCAAAAAAATAGAGAAAGCAACAGTCAGTGAAAAGGCAAGGATGTAAAAACAAAGCCTGTTCTTTTTTTTAGACCCTTTGCCTTCTCCTCATCATCATAAGTGTCTCGTACCTGTTTAGCATCCCACCACCGACTGCCCCCGGAAGCTGCATAATGTGAAATCATAATAATAACCCTAATGCTTCGACAGTAATTAATATTGCTCCATACATATTGCCGCATAGCCTGGGAGAAAGGCAGGGAGAGTGGTTCGCCTCCTTTTGAGAGAAGTCACATTATTATATTCCCACTTCATCCAATATTAATGCCCGGTGGGCCCTGTATTCTAATATGAGTTCTACTGAAATGGCCTTAAGTGGCTGAATAGCAAATAAGATAGAGGAGCAACAAAAGAAAACCACCTATTTCATTATTAACGCAAATGATTGAAGATAATGGGCAGGGTAAAGGCGTGAAATCAAAGAACCTCTGAAATATAAACTGGTGGGAGCTCCTAAAAACTCCATTTCCGCAGCAGCGGCGCGCTCGCTTAGGACTTCAATGGTCAGTCTATTATACGGCTCTGCTTCACATAAAGAGAGCGTGAGGTCCAATAAAACGGCCGTTATAAAAATTGCCCGTTGTATTTACTTCAATTTTTCTACACCGCTGCATCGAGCTCTTACCCATCATTTTCTGTTTCTCACACAACCTGATGCTTTTTAAGTTTTTATTCTTGAGATTTTCATTCAATCAAAACATAGATTTTAATACATAATGGAAGGTATGTGATCAATTCTTTGCAATTGGTAACGGCCTCTATGTAGTTTTTGTTGTCTCAATTAATTGAGAAAATGGTTGAGAAAATAGAAATATAGTTTTTTATTCTCCTATAATAGTAAAGAGACGATCTTTGAGTTGTGGACTGTTTGTCTGGACAAAAAAAGACATTTTAGGTTGAATCTTTAGAAACCAAACAGCTCATCAATGAATTAATCAACAATCAAAATAATCATTAGTTGCAGCCCTCCATGCATTTTTAATGTTGATCAGACAAGACATTTAAAGATGTCACCATGAGTTGTTAGGAAGTAGAACCAGCATTTAAGAGAAAAAAAATGACATTTGATCCACGAAGCAACTTTTTAAATAATAAAGGAATTAATAGACAGATTACTCTATAGTAAAAAATAAACTTTAATTGCAGCCTCATCAACAAGAATCATAGCTCATGACCTGTTCAGGCTCTTTAAAATGGACAGATTGTTAAGGGGGACAAACCTGTGTCAATTTACCAGATAATTGGTTGTAGGAACCTTTTTACATAGCCCCTGACCCAGGATAGTAGCTTTAAAATCTCATTTTTTACTTTTATTACTCACACATTTCTATGTAAGTGGTGTATGTACATGAGCAGTTCACTCTCTAACCTTTGTCATAACATTTTATTCTCCTACGCACTGGTCTTAACAGTCTGCTTCATGATTATATACAATTATACCCCCGAACCAGTAAAATCCAGAACTCTGCTCTCGCTGATTGCTTTCAATCTAAACTCTTTCAATTTAAGGCACAGGCAAGGTAATCATTTATTACCTCAACAATGAACTTGTCATGTTGCATCTGAGAGATGCTGGAGGTGCAGAACAAGACAGTGAGGCAGAGAAAAGGCTGTTGGTGCAAATCTCAGCGTGAAATGCCACCAGGAGTCCCTCGAGCAGGGCAGTGAATCTGCTCTGCTGTTTTACTGGGCAGATGTCAGGCGCAACGTTGATAAATGTGGAGCCGGAGAAAGTCACACAGTAAAGTCAACTTCCCAACAAGAGGAGATAAATCACAAGTGTATTTATCTGTGCAGATTTAGCCGCCATGGAGCCTCGTCCGGGCCGTTTCTACGGCCTCCATCCTGCACTCTGCACTGCGATGGTGGTTCACAGCAGACGAGGGGCTTTCTGATTTACATTTGCGTGGGAGGAAAGATCAACTAGATGAGCTTGATGCCCCTGTGGGGAAATTTGTCTTGGACTCCAGACTGGATTTGATCCAGCAAAAGTTTTTAAGCCGGGCAACGTCACTGGAGAATTGGTGTTATACTGTTAAAAACGAAAGATGCGCGGGATTCTCCCAGTCAGATACCAAATCAGCTGTTAGACAGAGTTAGTATTGGTGTTGGGATTATAATACATGCCCTTAAGTTTCCTGCTGTGAGCGACTGTTTCAGACACTCATACATGTTGTATGAGTCTGTGGAGGAGAGGAAGTAGAGGAAAAGGGAAGGAGGAGGAAATCAGTAAACAGGATGTGTGTGACTGTGTGTTGCTGCAGGTTTACCAGGTTCATGGCCAGGATGTACACTTAACTGCATGCAATCTGCCTTTTTTAAAACCTCAATTAATTCCTTTTGTGTGTTTTGTTTCCTACTTGGAGATTAAAAGGCTGTAAATGATGTTGGCCTCAGTTCACGAAGACCTTCTCCTGCTCATTACTGGACGGTTCAGAAACATCTCACATCTGAGTCACAAAGTGGCTCCTTCTGAATCAAAGGGATTTTAATTTTGGTCAGCATTTAATGAGCGTTTGAGCCTAAGAACCCCTCCTTTGTGTGTGTGTGTGTGTGTGTGTGTGTGTGTGTGTGTGTGTGTGTGTGTGGAACAGGACATCAAAGTAATGTGTGACCATGTGTACTTCACCCACTGCTCAGACTCAATAATGTCTTCTTGTAAATTAAAACAAAGCTTTTACATTCATTTGCATTTTATTAGCAGCTCAGTGATTCGATCATAGAAGACGTTCATTTATCGCAATTTGTTCAGGTGCGTACAGTGCAGTGCTGAGTTTTTTCTTTCCTGGAAGTGTTTATGTATTTGCAAATCTCTGAAAATCTTCGTTAAAGACTTGTTCTCAGAAATATATTTAGGGGAGTTCAGCAGAAAATGTGTCAACGTGTAATCTGTTCCATGCTTTATTGCTTTTATCTCATCACATGAGACAAGGGAAAAGATCTTCACGATTTAGAAAATGAATGCTGCCATTTTTGCTTGAAAAATTACTGAAATAATTAGTTTGAATATTTAGTGTGTGTGTTTTTCTAATACCTAGCCATTATAAAATATAACATATAATCAGTTTTTTTCCTCCCGCCCTAATTGATCTAATATTTACCTCCGTGTTCGCCTCATCAGTCATTACCCCTGGAACCTTGGAGGGGAAAAAACACATCTAGAAGCAGAAAAACCAGCGGTCTTGGCAACAAACAGTGTCTCTCTCAGGGCTGATGTGGGGCAGTGATGAATACGACGGCTTCCCTGTCATTAATCAGACTGCAGCTTGTCTCTCCCTGGGATGGCCCCCCGTCCAAACCGCCTCGGAGGAGACCAGCGGAGCCCCCTTCTTCCCTCTTTCTACCCTCCCTCCCCACGCGTGACACCTATCACCCCCTTCCTGTAGTCCCCCAGGTGACGAGTCTCTCCCTCAGCGAACGTACTAAAAAAAAACCCGGTGGTGAAGCTGGGGGAGTGGAAAACAAGAAACGGAGGGTGAATGAAACAGAAAACACATGAAAGAGAAGGAAGCAGGAGATTAAGGAAGGGGGGTGAGAGGGAAAAGTGTGGAAAAACAGGGAAAAACACAGTGTAACAGGGGGATGTGAGGGAGCTCCTTTTCTTTGTAATCCCCTACTCACCCCTCCATCTCCCTCTGCTCCCACCCACAGAACACACTGGCCTGTCTTAAACAAGGCGCCTGTCCTTGGGAGATTTCTCTCATCATCAATCAACGGCAGCCGGGGAGTCACACAGGGCAGCGAGCGGGCGAGAGAGATTGAGAGCAGGAGAGAAGATAGAGAGAGAGAGAGAGAAGGAAAAGAGAAGGAGAAAGACGAGGTGAGGAGAAGGAGGGTGGAATTGATTTAATTATGAGATGGAGAAAGTGGTGAATGCATTTCACAAAACTCTCCGCTGTGCTGATATTTCTCGTGTGTGTGTGTGTGTGTGTGTGTGTGTGTGTGTGTGTGCGTCATACGCCAATGACAACAGCCTTGTTGAATATGAAACAGACTCGGCAGCAACATGTTGTGGCAGAGCTCGATGCGCTATCAAGGCCGACGCCGCTGTTCGCCCCTCAGATACGCCAGGTGACGGCGCCTCCTCATTGATTTATTGTTGTGATATAAGGTCTGATCTCTAATCTTTTGTTGTCGCTGCGTTTGATGGCGGAGAGACCAGCGGAGGATCCCAGATCCTCTTATTGCCGCACAGTTGCACCAGTGGAATTAATTTAAATGCTGATGAAAAATTGACCCAACATTTACAATAGGAAAACAGCATGAGGAGGATAATTCAGGAGGAGCTTCCCCTATTCTTGACTTGAGAATTCTTTTTTCTGTAGACATGTAGTCCAAAAATAATACTATTGTTGGCAGCTTTATCCAAGGAAATACACTATTAAACTTTTCTAGAGATCAAAAATAGTTTCGTTTTAATAGTAAAGTCATTCACTTTAACCTCTGCTCCTCGCTAAAGTGTCAGATACAACGCTCCTAATGTCAGGGTCACTGTCGTTTGTGGAAGAGCTCTGATATTCTCCAAAACAGACAGGTGTGGGAGCAGCAGGGTGGACAGAGGACGTGCGGGGGGGTGTTTTTGCTCTTCATATGGTGTCTCTGTGCAAAGATGTGTATGGACGGTGCGGTCGTATGTTCTGAGTATCACACAGAGATAACATGGATGAAAAATAAGACAAATAAACCCTTTTGGATACATGGATGGGGAAAATATCATTTGAGCTGAAGCATAGAGCTGCAACTAACAGCTATTCTCATCATCAATTAACTGTATGTTCAGTATTTTCTCAATCCATCAATTAGATGTTCTATATAAAACATCAGAAATGATATCATATATCATATCAGTTGCAACTTTACAGTAACCATCCAACTAAACCTTTGAGAGTTTTGCGTATTTAAATACTTGTATAGCTGCTTTACAAAGTATTTATTAGGCATTTGAAGGGTTTTAAAATCATCAGTTGCCGCTTTATACGAGCATCCATATAATGTTTATAGACGTTTATGTGGGTTCCAGCTAATCACTTGTAATGTCTCGTCAAGGGAGACACACACTAAATCAGTGTTGTTTGACTTCGTGGTGAGACAGAGTGTTCTGGGACATTCTGACGATCCTGAAAAGCATCGTTTCCCGTCCCTGAGGACTGGGTTTGAGGTTCATGTCCCAGTCGTCTGTTCCTCGCTCTGCTCATCCGTCTTTGTTGTTTTTGCAGTCAAACCCGGCCATGTGCTGCCTCTCATCGCTCCGTCTGTGTGTGACTTTACCTTTTGCCAGCGAGCTGAGGCCGGTGGCCAAACCTGTGAGTGGCAGCCATGAGGATGGATGTTCTCCTGAAAGCCGCCTTGTTTCAGAACACAGGATCTGAGTGTGCTACAGCGAAACTGGAACAAAGATGTGTCAGCTCATACTGGGGATGGAGGTTGACTCAAGCAGCACAGAGGGGACTTACTAATCCATGAATCACTCGTTTTTCAAAATAAAACAAAAATAAGAAATCAAGTCCTTCACTTTTTTTCAATTCACAGTTTTGTACTCAAATGAAAAAGCCGAGTCGAGTGACCTGGAAATGGCCGTGATCGACAGGTGGAGTTGGCTCATTATTGGATATTGACATTTGCTTTTAGGTGAGCTTTCAATCAGACATCACATCAGTTTCAGCTTAACTGAAGACCACCAGAAAGGCGCCACAAAAAGAAGGATCGGTTCCTATTCCTTAATAGAAATGTTAAGGAATAAGGCTCAAGAGACAAAATGTTTAGTTAAGAGTTGTAATTGGTTTGTAAGGCAGGAGATAACTTCACCTTCTGCTTAAAAAACAAAATGTTGTTTAGTGAGTGACACTAACACTGGATGAAACTCTCATTTTCAGTTTTTTACATTGTATTACAATGTATTTTATTTTGAAAAACAAATGAATAAATGATTCTCAAAGATGCACGTATGGACATTGTTTTCTTTGCTTAAACACACTTACTAGCACGGACACACGCTTGCTACAGGCCATAAAAACTGATGAAATTGGATGCCAACTCTCAGAAGCCTTTTTTCCCGTCTTTTGGGCTAGCCAATGCAAACGGAGCATGTCACATCTCGCACGGACTGCCTCCTGCGTGTTCGCTCTCATGTCAGCACAGCCTAATTGCTGAGGTAATTAGATTAGCGGAGGCTGCGTTAAAAATAAAAGTCTCCTGTGTTCCTCGGCTCTTTTTCCCTCTCGACGGGTAAAAAGCGTTTGAAGGCGACGTCCGTCGAGGCCGACAGAGCTGTGTGCCGTCCCCGCCGCCGCTCGCCCGTCTCCTCTGGCTGCAGGGGGAACGGCACTAAAGAGAAACTTCATTTTACAGGCAATGTTCTGCTTGGTTTCCTCTGAGAAACAAGAGGTCAGAGTTCAGAAAGTCCACACTTGTGAAGCATGGATGTACAGCCCCGAGGACAGGGATTCTGATCATATCTAACAGCAACCAGCTTCCGTGGGGATGGACATTTTACTTTATTATATATTTTATCTTGTTTATTTTTTACCTTCTAATGTGTGTGTTTGAGTGTCTATGAGAGTTTTCACATTTTTATTACCACCGAACATTATTACCATCTGATATATATATACTTATAACAGAAGTCGAGGATTATGTCGAATATTTTATATACACTTTCACTCCTATTTTTTACTAGTTTAAACAAAAAAATCCAAGACTTTTAGACAATTTAGTTTCAATCTGTGTTATTGAGCATTTGTCCTCCCAACAAGATAATCTATTCGCCTAATCAAGATGCAGATTAAACAGTGATTGTTGCTAAAGTGTGAGCCTGAAGTGTTTAAAAATAAAACATCCATATACAGCAGCTCCTACATACTTATTGTATGTATTGCTGCTGGTGGAAAGTTCCATAATATAGATTCTTATTTTTGACGTTCGGGTGAGTTATGGCAGAAATGTGCTTCTTCCTGCTGGTTCCCACAGCCACTGCATCTCCATCCGTGGGTTTTCCCGTGGGTTTTCCCGTGGGTGGTCCCCCCCCCACCCCCCCCCCCCCCCCCCCCACCGTGCGTGCACCTGTATGCTCCCCCCTGCATACATGACAGAACCCAGGTCTCTGTATCTGCTCCGTGTTTTTCCTCAGGTGTGAAGGCGTCTGGATCGATGGTGCGCGTCTGGCGCTTGATGCCCGGTGATTGATGGCGTGAAGGTGATTTATTAGTCATGTCCGAGGAGCAGGCAGCGGGGGGAAAGCTCTTTTGTCCCTGTCTTCTGAGGACCTCGCTGTTGTTTTTCATTTTGTTTGCTTTCTGTTTTTTTCCTCTCTCTCTCTCTCTCTCTCTCCCTTGTTCTGTTTTGTTGTCGCCCTGCAGTTACGTTTTATATCCGGCTGTGAAGTCGCCTCGTGGCGAGCGAAGCTGCGTGTGGGACGTCTCGCCCCCACATAGCCGAGGGCTGGAGTCGTGCTATAGAAACACAGACACATGCATTTACAGCGCAGACAGCTCTGTAGTATTTCTGTCTCATGTCTGGCTCTTTGTGTCTGACTGGAGGCCCTAATAGCTCGCTAATCACAGGCTTCAATAGGTAATGCTAGCCTGGAATGAGCAATTTCCTATGAATCAGGTTTGATGGGGGGGAAGAAGCTGAGGGGGGCGAGGAGGGGGCTCTCATACCTCTTATATCACACTGACAGCCAGCACCAGTGTTGTGGGCTTACTGTAGTTGTGAATTGATTGTGACTGCTCATGAGTGGCACTGTGAGAGGGGGAGGCAGTCGATGGTTTCCACCTGTTCACCCGAGTAGAAACTTCCACACCAAAGCTATTTTAAACTACTGCAGTAAGTTTACTGCTTATTGTTCTGGCAGTTATAGTTTCTAACATTTATATCTCTGAAAATACCTGAAATATCTCAACTGTCAGAACAAAAAAGCCCATACTGGAACTGAAACTGTTTAACCCTTTGGATTCATGGACTATTTTTACTTTCACTTTTGATTTGCCTTTTATATACTACATACAAACATGTTTACCAAGATACGGTTTGATATGTTAAAGACCTTCTACGACTCCGTCGTAGCATCTGCCCTGTTCTACGCAGTAGTCTGCTGGGGGGGCGGATGCTCAGACGGGGACAGAAGGAAAATCGACAAACTGGTACGGAAGTCTAGCTCTGTACTGGGATGTCCTCTGGAGTCGGTGGTGGTGGTGGGAGAGAGGAGGATGTTGGCGAAGCTGACATCCATCATGGACAACCCCCATCACCCTCTGCATGGGGTAGTGGGTGCGCTGAGCAGCTCCTTCAGCCAGAGACTCAAACACCCTCGCTGCAAGAAGGAGCGCTTTCGCAGATCATTCATCCCGACAGCAATAAGACTTTATAACAAAACATAAACATAAACCTCACTGTAGTCACTCTGTCACTTTTTCACTGGTCACTTTTTCTCTTCACACACACCCTGCACCTTAAGTGTGAATTAGCTATGTATGTGTACATGTGGGTATGTGCGTGGATATGTATGTCCATATATATATATATATGCAAATATGTGTGTATGTGTATGTATGTAGGTATGTATGTCCATGTATGTATGTATATATGCTTTGCTCATGCATACTCTTTTCTTACTATTTATTAGCATTTATTAGCATAGCATAATGCATACTGTTCTGCGAATTTGTACATTGTGTTGTGTGTTTTTTATTTTTATTTTTATTTTTTCTCTTTATCTGTAACGCTGCAGTAACAGACAAATTTCCCCGTTGTGGGATCAATAAAGTTTTATCTTAAATTATCTTATCTTATCTTATTTTGATGTACTACACCAACATACTGGACCCACAGACACAAACACCCACATGCAAAACAACTATTCTGTGGAGAGGGTTTAGGGTACATTATTATTATTTATGATAAATTAATAATCAATTTGAAAATAATTTGAAAATTATTATCAATTTGAAAATATTAATTTGAAACCAGCTTTAAAGAAAAATAGACAAATCCAACAAAATCAGATAAAACAGTTAGAAATAAAAACTAAATATTCAAAGATCAATAAAAGACATTTTTAAAAAATATTTTTTTAGTTTCCTGTTGAAGGCTAGTGAGAGATTGTAGTGTTTTGTGTGTGTCTGCTGCAGATTACAGACGAGCTCCGCTCCCGTCCACTATATTTCAACGCTGCTGTAATTTGATATTGCGTAGTTCCAACGTGTGATGCGACATAATGTGGAATGATGTGATAGGATTCAATAGAGCGTAAACAGCGCCGTTTTAATTCTGCCGTGTTTTTATGCTGCTGCAAGGGAAAAACAAATCCAGTAAACATAAATCAACACAACGCAGTTAAGCGAGAGAAAATCTCAAATGGCTCCTCCGAATGCTATTTGCAACATAATTTATTGTAATGCATTGTGTTTTTTCTTTCTCCAGGAGATAGAAGAAAACCAGTCAGCACAATACTTTCATAGTATCTATTATAGAGACAAATTCTCTACTGCAAAGTTCAGTTATGCTGAAACTATGATGCCTGAGTGTACTCTTCCTATGAGACTTTGCAATCAGCCATTTATGCAACTCAATTTATGAGAAGAGGACCAGAAAGAAGAATAGCAAGTGGTTATTTTGATTCCAATGCAAATGATCAATCTTGAGCGTAACATGGAAAGCGTTGCATGGATTCCTCCAGAAACCTGTCTCAAGTTTCTCAAGTGATTTTTGCTGTTACACACATGCTGAAAAGTGCAAACTCGATGCTTACAAACCTGAACACTAGATATTCACTATATAAATTGCATATATCTGTCACTAAATTTCTAATCATACTTACTCTAGGTTGAGATACCTAGTCATAATTCCAGTTCACAACAATTCGAAGGTTAAGGATATCCTTTCCAGATATCAAATGAATTAGTTTAGACTACTCAATAATAAAGTTGTAAATCTTAAACTGGAGTTTAACTAGTCAAATGTAATTGTAGATATCTTATTTTTCAATTTGCAGATATGTTAAACTGAATTTTAATTATCTGAAATAGGAGATTCTGTCATTTTGGTTCATCCTAGTCAGAATGTAATAACAAATATCTCGTAAGGCAACAGTTAGCACTAGTTTGGAGTGATGGGTAGAATTACTGGAATGATCGTTAGCTGCAGACTAACAGAACAGTGCCTCTTTTCCTCCTTCATTTCATCCTTCTGTAGCTGGCACTTGTGGATTGTCGTGAAGATGACGGCCTTTTTCTGTCACGCCGAGGAGTGAGGTTGCCACTTCCTACGACGATCGTCACGTCTGAGTCAGACGGAATGATGGGTAAAGACAGGCTGCTGTTTCCAATCAGCAGGTGGAAACGTGGCTGAGGATATGAGACTCTGTCTGTGTCTTGGTTCGACTCAATCCAAACTTCCTACAGCAACAACTTTACTTATGTTCTCATTGTTTTTTAAGTACGATCCTTATGTTGGATCTACTTCTCCTCTGTTACACTTCACTGTTGATGAGTTCAACAGGAAACTATTTTCTGACAAAGAAGTTTCCACCAACACGCAAAGCTGCACTTTTATTAAATCTTGGGACGCAGTAGTTTTATTAAATAGCAATATGCTGCAAGAGGGATTTTAACGCTGCGACATCAAAGCTGGGGAAACTCTTATTTCACAAATCAAAGGAGGGTTAACCGAGTTAAGGATAAAGGAGGAGATATGATCACACGCTGGTGTTTTTGTATCTTGCAGCAGCACTGGAGTTTATAATCGTGGAAGATGCAGTCGCTCGGCAGCTCGGCAGTTATGAGTAAGTGTGTGTGTGCGCGAGGGAGCTTTGGTGAGGTGTTGATGTGTGTTTGAGGTGAAAATGGAGTGTGGAGTACCTGCTTCTCTGGCAACTTTGGATGCACACACACACACACACACATTCACACAGACGAACATGCACATGCATTTCTCTAAGACTTGCAGAGTAAAAGTTTATTGGTGCAGAGTAAGACTTTCCCCTGAAATGCTACGGTAGGTTATTTTTCTAATCCAATTCAACTGAGGGGAACTTTATCAGCATGCTGATTTGATCAAATTACAGCACATTTGTGCCAAAGCAATATATATATATATGAGTAAAGTAAATAATAGATAATGGATGCAAAAAAAAGTGATGATATACAGTACTTGGAATAAAACAACCAATTAGTAAGAACTGTTGAAGCGTAAATACTCCAACAAAAAGGGTGTATTTGCTGTTTTCATGTTTTTGTGTTTACAGGCAGAGGTGTCAGGAAACAAAATCTGGGAATGATTGCTCAGGTGCATCAATTAGGTTCATACGTGTGCTAAATTTAGATAGAAACCTTCTAATATCTTATGATTAATTTTAAGGTGGATTTGGGAGGATTATAATTGCAAATATTTTAATTTGGGGGTATTTCATACGTAAACTGGTCTCTGTCGTCTTTCTTCACCTTAGGCTATCTTATTTCTTTCCCTTCTCTTGGGAAAGGCAATTCACATCTTCCTCATCCATCCTCTTCTTGTTTAATTTTCAGCTGTCAGGCATAGGGAAGATTGTCAAGAAACTTTGACATAAAAAATCTTTCCTATAAGAGTGTTTTATACTATTCTGAAACAGATTTGACTGACTCTATAGTGGAATATAACAGCACAAGAATGGAGAACTGCCTCATTCTCTCCAAAATAAATTACTTCTTAGTTTCAGTAGGATGGAATTCCTGGTAGACTTGCATCCATAGAGGAATTTTTAGGGTCATTTTCCTTTCTCTTTTACCTTTTTGACCTTTTGTACCAACGTGTAGTGGGGTCGGTCACCTATAGAGGGCGCTGTTGCCCGCACAGTGTCAGACAAGCATGACCTGGCATAATCTCTCAAACACACACACACACACACATGCTATCACACACACACACACACACACACCCTCCAACCTGTCATGTTCCGGCCATAGCCAGAAAGAGCAGGGAAAGGAGTGATGGGAGTCGGGTGGGAGAGTGATGAGCACGGGGAGAGATTGGCTCGCTGGCAGATGATTTGGAGATCATTCTGCTCCCCCGAAAATAGCTCTCCAGTTACGAAGGTTGTCTGAAAGCATTAATAAATAACGAAGGACCAGCGGCTCGGCTTTGTGGATGCATGTGTGTGTGTGTGTGTGTGTGTGTTTGTGTGATTTGAGGAATATGTATGATTTTAATCCCTCTCAATCATCACTTCTGCTGCACTAGAAATGTGTTTAAATCTGCAGAGACGCTGCCCTCTGCCTTATTTTGCCTGTGTTCAGGTGTGTAGTGTAAACTCAATCTGCTTGTAAACCATTGCATTAAAGATACATAGATGTGTTTGTATGGTAGGAATGGCTGTGTTGTATTCTATCTTTATACTGCCTTCTGCGTCTGTGATGGATTCATTAGCTCAGACGACGTTCAGGTGTATGAACCCGTCCCTGTAATCCAATTTTTTTTGTACGTGTCCCGTGCGTGTGATCGGGCAAAGCGAGGCGTGCCTGTGTAAATGTCATGTTAATATGCACGGCCGTCCTATACCTGCCAGGAGTTTCCCAGATGAAAACATCTGTAGAGGCGTGTGGCAGTATATTAAAGACACAAATGCGAACGCAATTCAGCAAAAATTCAAGGTTGGACTGATTCCCTCTCTTGACTTTAATGCATGTCTTAATTAGCAGACAACAGCCTGACTCTTCACATACAGCACTCACTCTTTTATTTTTAACCAGCCCAGAAAATGTAGGTTTTCGCTGCCTTCTCTGCTTCAACATTCCACAAACAACATCACTGCTTTGTTTGGTTTCTACTTTTTTTTCATCAGCGTGTTGTTTTTCCTCTTTTAGGTTTTTCTATTGCAACATGAGTAAAAAGGCATTTACGCTCAAGGTAGTGCACAGATCATAATATTTTAAAAATAAAGAAATAAAAGGCAAACATAACAACAAAACAATACAAATCAAATTTATGACATGAAGGCCCTGGTTTTTACAGCTTTTATTGTTTGTGTAATATTTTAATATGTCCATGTGTGTGGAATTAATTCAGTTCTGTGTTTGAGTTGAGTGTCAATTCATTTATTCCCAAAACACTGCATATTAATTTCCAAACAAAAAGAGCTTAAACATAAATTGACGCTGTATAGAAATAGTTTTAAACATTTACTTATTCCAACCTATGAACTGAATAGTCATTATAATCCATAAAATAACGGTGATATAAAATATTTTTCTGCTTTTTTCTCATGTGTCCTTGATATTCCCTCGACCGCATCTGTCTTATAGCATCAACTATAAATCTCCTAGACATATTCAAGCTTGAGCATGAATTTGTGATTCATCAATAATGTAATTTAGGCCTTTCTTTAATTTTTTGAGCTAGACATAATGTCATCATTTTATAATCAGTGTTTGGCAGTGAGACAGGATGTCAATTATCCCACATTAAGGCTTCTCTGTGGGGCTTGGGATTAGAATAATTAAACCACGTCACATTGTCAATGCACTGGATAAAAACATTAAGCAAAAAGGGGGCAGGCTGCTCAGAATATTTTATATTCTCGGTTCAGCTGCTCCAGAGGATTCCTCCAGTCTAAGTGTTTTAATAGAATACATTATTACAGTAGTGATTGGAATATCACATATTGTTGTCAACATCTTTGTCATCACCTAAAGAATAAAAAAAAATCCTCCAGTTTAGCTGTTGACAGCTTAGATTACAGTTTTATAATCATTTTCACAAAATGTCTGGCTGAGTCTGTGGGATGTTGTCAACAACTGAGTCTTGTTGTTCCGTTTTTGCTTTTTCTTTGTTCGTCCAACAACTGGAGCTCTGTTCCGTCTTCCATCCTCTGAGCCCTCGAGCGTATGAAAGCTGCTTTGGTTTCGCTGATATATCACTGATCTACTGTTTATGAATCTGCCCTTTTGATCTCAGACGCATTTACAGGCAACAAAGACGATAAGGAAGAAAAGTGAACATGAATTCTTGCAATCAAACAATTTTCTCGTTTTTTTTCTTTCTTAACATTTGCACCTGTTCCCATTTAAAAAGTTTATTCATTGCACATTTTAACTGCTGCACAACAATTTCCCAGAGAACCTTTTCACTTTGTGACATTTTCAGGCACTTGGTTATCTTATTTTTAATACATAAATACAGAGATTCATTAAGTAAGAGTGAAATATTACATTTCTTGTAAGCAGTTGTCCTTTAATTTACTCTGTTTGTTAATATATCAGTGTTTAATTTGTATTTTCAGCACATGACAGGTGTGGGCGACCGACGTGGTCTCCCAACAAAAGGGATCAGGGCAACCAGAAGACGAAGTGGAGACAGGAGGTAAAGGAACTCACGAAACATTTATTGTCGGTGGTACACTCTTAAAACGCAGAACAGTACATGCTCACATTAGCACTAAGATCCACCTCTCAGCAGGTGGACCAAACAGGCAGTCCCACATGTCGCGCTCCCTGTCCCGCACCCAAACATGCCCTCCAGGAAACTCCTCCGCTGCTATTGAGTTCCCCCCTTATAAACAGGTGAGAAGGGGAGGGGTCATCACCTTCTCACATTTCCCTCCCCTTCTGGAGTCTCGCCAACTGGGTGGCGAGACAAAAGTCCGCGACCATGGTCTGTGTCCGTCCCGGGGCCCGCTCGACCACTCTCGGGTCTCCGGTCGTAGCCCCGCCATTGTCCTGCTGTGTCCCGCCGGCAACCTGTCGGCCATCTCCGCCGGCCATCTCCGCCGGCCATCTCCGCCGGCCATCTCCGCCGACACTTTCGCCGACACTTCCACCGACATTTCCGTCGACACTTCCGCCGACACTTCCATCGACACTTCCGCCGACACTTCCGCCGACACTTCCGCCGACACTCTGCCAACATTCCCGCCGACACTCAGTGCCCCCCTTATAAACAGGTGAGAAGGGGAGGGGTCATCACCTTCTCACAACAGACACTTGTTTTTCCAGGTAAGTTAAGTTATAAGTTATAAAGTGGGATTTCTGACTTTCTATACATTACTAAACCTTTCTCATTCGTTTTTTTAGTGACACCTTCACCTCAGCCTCTTTCATATTGGAGTATTTATTGTAAATGAGGCTCTATCTACCAGTTCTGTTAAAGAGATTCAGTGAAAAAAGGGGGCGCTCAAAACTATATGGTGTAAGTTAAGGGAGCCTTCTACAGTTTAAAAAAACACACACAGTAATTTTTACATAAGGCATTTCAGATGCTAAACTCTGAGACAAAGCTAGCACATTAAATCACAAAATCAAACCTGTTACAGCATCAGAAAGTAAGAAGTATTTCATTGATCCCCAGTCAGTCAATTTTCCTTTTTTTATGTATGAGAATATGTTGGAAGTTAAGAGAAAAATCACTGATTGGGGGTTTTGAATATTACAAATAATTAAGCTTATGGGAATGTTTTAAACATTCTTTTATGTGTTGCACTGGGTCAAGAAACAATAGTGGTGATGTTGAAGTGAAAAATGTGCTTTTCAAGGATAGACCAAGCGGAGTTTTAAAAGATGTCCATGGGATTGGGAGGCGGCGTAAAGAGAATCCCTTGCACTCTGATTATAAGTTTCGAAGTTTCAACAGATGTTAAAACTTATAATCAGAGTGTCTTGGATTCTCTTTAGACTACCAACCAAAACCATGGGACTTAAAGTAAGCTGGATGCTGTTTTTTATTATTATTTTTTTTAACGCAGCTTTGTGGGATCAGAGGGAATAGAACAGTTCAGGGTCAGTTTTCAGTTGAAGGCTCATTCTTATTATACGCCCAGATAGTGGATACTGTGGACACTTTATATAGCAACACATTTGAGTCGCTCAATTTAAAGTGGTAGGATTGGTTAATAGTTAATAGGAAATATAGACATTTCATAATCCAGTTTGTTTGTGGGACAGAATAACCATTAAGACCCTGAACAATTGATTTTTTTGAACCTGTTTATAATGAGGTTCTACATCACTGTGATTGAGTACCTTGATATTTCTTGTTTTCAAAAGAATCAAAAAGCCATTTGTTATGTGACATATTCCCATTTGAGTACAGAAAATATTTACAGTATGTCAGCATCGTTGACATTATATTAGGACTTTTAGCATCAATTATATATATTTCCCTTGATAATTAATCTTTTTTCTGCTGGTTGGTACTAAAAATAGATAACTATCCAAACAAACATTGTTATTCACTGATATGAAATATTTTATATCAATATATCTTCCAGCTATATCACCTGCCCTTACATTTTAAAGTAATAAGCCTCCAAATATTTAGAATTAGAAAATGAACGGTAATTATAGATATCAATTAGCTAAGCAGGACAAAATTAGCACGTAAAGAATCCCACTGAGTTCCTGATACAGCTTGATATTCTTCCATATACAGAAAAAACAATAACTGTCCTCTATTCCCTTTTACATTCATTTGCTGCCAGAACTTCTGTCTCGCGGCTTTTTCTGCATTTATCCCCATTAAACACTCAGTCTAATTTGACTGGGGACTCAGCGGGGTACAAATGGAATCAACCTCCCTGTGTACGATCATTTATTTCAGAAGGACAGAGAGAGAGCAGCCAGTTAGAATAATGTGAACAGATCGTAAATCTGCCGCCCAACCAGACCGAGCCGAGGCTGGTGTGAAACCGGAATGATGTCATCTCCAAACCTTCCTTTGTCCTCCGCTGCATAAAGAGCTTTCACCTAAATCATAGGTTTTTTACTTCTGGTCGCTCAATAGGCCGAAGCACCTGGGCGGCAATAAATAGGCACGCGGCTGTAATCTGTCCTCCGAGTTAATCAGGCCTGAGTGGGAGAGGAAGAGATGGAGGAGAAAGTGTGTGGGAGCAGAAAATGTATATAGATCTGGTGAGTTTGAAGGAGAAAGAAGAGGCTGTTTTCACAAGGCGAGGGTAGCTGGAAGGAAAGAGGAGAGAATAAATCAAGACATCACGCGTGGTCAGTAATAAGTCGTGTTTCCTTTAATAAATGACCTCCACGGGCTACATAAATATCATCTTACCCACACAAGTGTCACTTCCCACTTTATCGCACACACACGAGGAGAGGAAGAGCAAGCGAGAGCAGAGTAGCTGCAGTTAAAAGTGATGAAATAATACAGAAAGCTTGTTTTCTACGTGCCAGGAGGCTATAAAAGTAGTGTTTCAGACGCTTTGGCTGCCTCTCAACTAATCAGACAGGGTTTCTCATTATAATTCATGCATGATTGGCAAAGTTTGACGTCGAGTCTGTCCCTAGGCCGAGTCTACACTGCATAAATCTGCTGTTTTTTTGTCTTTAGGTCTTAAAGGGGCCATGTTTTGGTATTATTTCAATTCAATTCAATTTTATTTGTATAATCCAGAATCACAAATCACAGATTTGCCCCAATGGGCAATGCAACACAACATCCCCTGTCCTTAGACCCTTCTTGGTCCAAAAGCACCTAGCTAGACGTAGTAGTTCTGATGTCTGTGTGATTGGTGTCAGTAATTATTTAGTCCTTCATGCTCTAAGTGTGACTGGTTGTGTTTATGTTCTGTTCTTAATTCCACTACTGGTCTCAGATTTCTCTCGGTAAAGATGTGGTTGCTCTCAACATGTTGTTGTTCTCAATGACTGTTTGTGTGTGTGTGTGTGTGTTCATGTGAAGATATCTCAGAAAATTGAATGACTGCGTGTGTGTGTGTGACAGAATCGTCTCCATGAGCAGACTGACATGTTCCTCATTTTCCACGTCCTCTGGGGACATTCTCAGCATTAGTCCTGCATTTTCTCATAGTCCTTTACCGCAGAGCCTCTGGCGTGTGTGTGTGTGTGTGTGTGTGTTTTTCATTGTTCACTGTGATAGCATCAAAACACACAATGTTGATTTGCTGTCATGGTTCCCATTGTCTGTGTGATGTTGCTCTAATGCCCCTACAACACACAGCGTTGTCCTCCCCAGGCGAGCGGGGCTGCTGTGCTCCAGATTGCATGAATCACATGGCACGGATTACGTGTAATGCAATTACTCCAACATGATTACACATATTGTCTGACTGGAATCTGCCGCAAATACTGGAACAGCAGCATGGCGACCAAATGAAGGTGTTGTCCTGTGATTTCTGCAGCGATATGTTCCTTTAGGTTCATCCAAATCTGGCCTTGCAAGTGGAAATGTGGGAAGAGGTTTTCATTTAAGGCACTCGTAGTGTTATGGGATGAGTCTCAACAGGAAAAGACTCATTTGATATAAATACTTGATTAGAGATTGATGGATTAGAGATCCTGGTTGTAATGATTTTTTAAAAATCACAATACCACACTAAATTATTAAATAAAGCTTTGAAATGATGATGTGATTATTTTGTTTTCTTTTGATTGACTAATAATTAAGCATTATGTGGCAACACTGTAGTTTAATAAAATCCCACTGTATGTTATAATAAAATTCCAGCAGACCAGATAATTATCATACGTTGAAGGTCTGGCTACAGTGTCTGCTTTTTTAGATCCCTGTACACCAGAACTTGACAACGTATGAAAGTGTGAAAAATAGAGGTGGCAGATTGAAGAGAAATGAATCCACAAAAAACTTGTAACAGACATTTTCTGGCCATAAACAACCAGAAACCCTAACCCTAACCCTAAACCCTAACCCTAACCCTAACCCTAACCCTAGTAATGATCTGATGCATTTAGTTGAAAGTAAAAAAACATGAGAAAAATCGGAATATTCCCAAGTCAGTCCCACAGCTGGGTGGGAAAAAAGAAACCACAGCCTTGAAGCGATCATGGCCAACTTATCTATTGAGAGTGACAGCGATTCAGAATAACCTTTAAATGACTCCGGACTCTTTTCAGCGAGGCCCAGGTCGGAACATTAGAGGCTCAGTCAAAGCTGGAGGAGGGTAGAGAAAGTCCATTCAAATGAGCCGCACTCCATTTCACCCTCTCCACTACCTCTCTTTTCATTGTGGCTGTCTGCTCAGTTTTTCTTCTTCTTCTTATACATATCTCTCTCTCTCCTCTCTCTCTCTCTCTTTACCTGCTCCTGTCTTTTACCCCCTACTTAGCCCATTCAATTTTCCTCTTTCAATTTCTCTCCCTCCAGACCACGCTCCACATTTTCCCTCTTTTTACCCGTGTGAGACCGAGCGTTTTCCTTCGTGAAGGCGTGTGGGTTGGCGTGTGATTGCGTGTAGATCAGCCGTGTGTGTCTCAGAGCCATCTCACAGTCGGCTCCGTTCAAAACAATATTCAGCAGCACGATAATTTCATCAGTCGCTCTGTGGTCCGGGGGTCAACACTGATTTATACCTATTTTCCATCTCACGCTCCCTGTCTTTTCTCATATGGCCTCACACACCTCCTCACGATCCTAGTGCATTAGCACACGCGTGCACTTCTGTATCAGAAGCTATATGTGTAATGGAAATGCAAATCCTTACATGAACTATGTATGAATTTTATATCCAGAAAGGTGGCATATTACCTGTAATTCTGAACTTATAAATTAGTGCAGGGATGTCCAACATGTGGCGAATCATGCATATATTATAAGACCCTGATACAGGTAGATTTTTCCTAGTGGTCACTAGTGGTACTGCAACACATACATCCTAAAAATCCTTTTATTGGACTGAAATAGTAAACGAGAATAATGTTGACACAACACCTACTAGGCAACAAAAAACTTGATTATAGAATAATAGTATAATTACATAGAACCTGTAATAAGATATTAAATGCTGTTTTGT
The DNA here is from genome assembly GCA_036785175.1 of Eupleurogrammus muticus. NCBI lineage: Eukaryota > Metazoa > Chordata > Actinopteri > Scombriformes > Trichiuridae > Eupleurogrammus > Eupleurogrammus muticus. The sequence goes on along the minus strand of JAYKQN010000039.1, from coordinate 294,458 downwards.
TTCAAGCAATTAAAAAGCTAAATGTCAGGACGTTGCTCCTCTAAACCATAAGGGGCTCATGTCCTTCTGTGGCTCATGAGTCAATGGAAAAGCAAAGAATTGTTGTTGAATCTGTGTCCATAAGGATCTGATTAGGTGCAAGTAAAAAAAAAAAAGACTGTATTCCCCTGAATTTAAATTGGAATAACGTTTATATTACACCTCTTCACCACCGTGTTATGCAAAGTGTGTCGCTAATTTAATATGACAGTCTCCTTCCCTCAGAAAGATTCATTCACTTGCTGAATCTTTATCATTGTCAGTATGGCCTTTCAGCAAAGCGTTTTATCACTAGTGCTGCTGCCAAATGTCCCCTCTCCAAAACATTCTGGTTGGAAATCAATGCAAGCAATCTGGCCAGCTGATATTTTTGTATTGACCTTTTAACAAGAGATTCATCACAGATCACTTTACTCTGCCCAGATTCACCCAGGGGAGCAGCCAGTTCTGTCCTGACAACGCTCTGTGCCTCGCTTTTATCACACGGAATACGGCTTTGTCACTTTAAATGTTAACCTGCCATTTTCAACAAATATTCAGTAATGATTGTGTTGTAAGGGGACACAGCACTCACCACTTTGCATCTCATTTATCGTAGTATTCTCTTTATACAGAACACGTATTTCAACTACTAGGACAGGGCTTCTCTTTATTTCTCTTATTGCCGACACGTCAAACCAACAATAAATTGATCTGAAATGAAACCAGCAGTTCCTCTATTGACAATTCTGTTTTCACATACAAGGAATCAGACAATGCATGTAAGATCGATTCATTGATGATTTGTTCGTGCATGAGCATGTTAAAAATAAGTATGAAAAACTCACTTTGGACACTTTGAGTTTTATATGCAGTGATATAGCTGACAATCATCTCAATGTAGTTTCACATCTCCTCTCTCAAGCTTTTCTTTGGAGTTTTATAAAGAGCAGGTTGTTCTGTGTCTCCTTTAATGGCTCTTGACTGTATAGTTGTGACATCACAACTCCACAGAAGTCCTAACAGCCCTTTTTTAAGGCAGAGTTCCTGTAGTACAGGCTCTGTGTAATTCTCTCTGGGTTTCAGAGTTGTGAAGACCTCTTTGTAATAAAAAAGATATTAAATTCTCAATTTGTACAATATGAGACCTTTAAAAAGGTTGAAATTATAACCTTTAAACTGATTTATAAAAAGTCAATCATTCCATTAACACTCTGATGAGATTTTATTCTCCATATGCAAACCAGGCTTGGAAGTGTGTATATATATTACATGTTTTTGTTATAATATTATCTGTGGGCGACCGACGTGGTCTCCCAACAAAAGGGATCAGGGCAACCAGAAGATGAAGTGGAGACAGGAGGTAAAGGAACTCAAAAAAACATTTATTGTCGGTGGTACACTCTTAAAACGCAGAACAGTACATGCTCACATTAGCACTAAGATCCACCCCTCAGCAGGTGGACCAAACAGGCAGTCCCACATGTCGCGCTCCCTGTCCCGCACGCAAACACGCCCTCCGGGAAACTCTTCCGCTGCCATTCAGTTCCCCCCTTATAAACAGGTGAGAAGGGGAGGGGTCATCACCTTCTCACACTTCCCTACCCTTGTGGAGTCTCGCTAACTGGGTGGCGAGACAAAAGTCCGCGACCGTGGTCTGTGTCCGTCCCGGGGCCCGCTCAACCACTCTCCGTCTCCGGTCGTAGCCCCGCCATTGTCCTGCTGCGTCCCGCCGGCAACCTGTCGGCCATCTCCGCCGGCCATCTCCGCCGGCCATCTCCGCCGGCCATCTCCGCCGGCCATCTCCGCCGGCCATCTCCGCCGACACTTTCCGCCGAGACTTCCGTCGACATTTTCGCCGACATTTCTGTCGACACTCCCGGCGACACTCCCGGCGACACTCCCACCGACACTTCTGTCCACACTTCCGCCGACAATTCTGCCGACAATTCTGCCAACATTCCCATCGACACTCCGCCGCCGTCTTTGCACTCGTGTACCACCATTTGTCCGCTATTTCCTCCTCCTTTCTCCAGCTTCTCAGGTGGCGCCACCGATCACACCGCTGCCGCCAAAATGTGGGCGACCGACGTGGTCTCCCAACAAAAGGGATCAGGGCAACCAGAAGACGAAGTGGAGACAGGAGGTAAAGGAACAACATTTATTGTCGGTGGTACACTCTTAAAACGCAGAACAGTACATGCTCACATTAGCACTAAGATCCACCTCTCAGCAGGTGGCCCAAACAGGCAGTCCCACGTCGCGCTCCCTGTCCCACACGCAAACATGCCCTCCGGGAAACTCCTCCACTGCCATTCAGTTCCCCCCTTATAAACAGTTGAGAAGGGGAGGGGTCATCACCTTCTCACATTATCATTATTAGAAATGAAGGTTTTCTGTATATAGGGGTCTTTTTTGGCACCGAGTTAATGGCTCACAGAAAGAAAGTGGGGATGATTTCTCCAACACAGACTTCAGTTCCTCACAAACACAAAGTGCACGGCAGTAAATCACATTTCTCGCCGGCTCACTGACTCGCCGTCGATCCCATTACGGTGCGAGCCAGTTCTCTCTCCCAAGTTGTTTGGCAGATCAGATCATATTCTTATCACATTGCACCTTGTATTACAATATATTTTTTTTCCATATCCTGATCAGATATCAAGGTACACAGCACAAGCTGAGGAAACGTCAGTAGTTCTGAAGCTATAATGTATCTGGGGGCAGGAGATGAGCTGGATATCAGTTTTTCTGCTGTTGTCATTTGTCTTGGCTGATGGATTTTTAGATATCCATGCATACAAATCCGTGTTTTTAACCGTCTCTATCAGGGTTTCTGGCCAAACAACAACAACGTCGGAGGGTCCGTGTTCTGACTGAAAGCAGAAAAACCCAGATAGCGCCGGGGTGCGTCGCCGCGGCAGATGAAATACGGCGATTTTAGGGATCTTAAGATGGAAATACACTGCGGAGATGTAAATAATCCTCTGAAGCGAGATTATACGTCTGACGTTATTTCATGCCGGCAATAATTTTCTTTTTCCATCTCAACGGTTGTGGCCTAAAAAGTAGAAGAGGTAATGAAAGATGAGTTCTCAGGAAGTGTGTAAAACGTCTGATCTGAACTAAACTGAATTTGCACGTTCTCCTTTCATTCCAGTACTTCAGATCATCTCTAATAGCCTACTGTGTTTTTGTTTTTTTGCATGGATTTTCTGCAAACTTGACATATCTGATTCCTGTAATACAAGCTGTCACCTCTGAGCCCATCATGGATATAAGTGCTGCAAACTGTCCTGCACAGGGCTGAATATATTAAAGTGTCAGCAATGGATGCACTGCCCGTGTTTCTCCTGGTGCTACATATGTTCTCTGTCATATAGACTCTGGGTCAGCCACACACACACACACACACACACACACACACACACACACACACACACACACACACACACACACAAGATGTGTTTATCAGCCTCAGCCTGGGCTTGAAGATACACACTCCGTCAAAGAGGTTTTTACAGAATACATGAATTCTACGAGCTGGAAGCATTTTATCTTCTTGTCTTGTAGGTACATGATATAATCACATCAGTGGCAGGCAGGTCAACGCTGTGTGTGTGTGTGTGTGTGTGTGTGTGTGTGTGAGAGAGAGAGAGAGAGAAAGAGAAAAGAGATGGCTTAAGTACAAATACAGTTTTTTTTATGTTTTTAGTTTTCTTAATCTGCTACTAAAAGTTGGACAATGGTATTAAAATGGAAAATACAATAGAAGAAGTTGGAAGATTAAACTGAAACCGAGAGAGTGGTGACATTTTTTCAGCTGTAACTGTTCTACCTCGATAACATAACAAGCTGGTACATTATGTTGTGTCCATCTGCTTATTAGCTTGATCAGTTTCTCAACTTTTTTATTTTACTCTGGAAGTGCTCCAACTACAACCCTGTCTCCTGCGTTTATACAGCACTAATTTGTTTTCCCATTTATGATGTGGTAGGAAATGTAATGGGCGCCTGGAGTTTTTTGAGGTGTGGGAAGCAGCAAATGTGTTTTAATACTCAGAATACTGCAGAGATGTTTGTGGGTGGGGATGGACGTATAAAATAAACTTTAACACTACATCCCAAACCTGTGTGTTAATTAAGCTTTGAGCAACTACAATACTAGATTTATAAGAATATTGTGAGTTTGGTTAAACGTCAGTACCAAAAATAACTAAAACTTAACAAAAAAAGTATTTATTAGATGTGATTAGGTCTGAACATTGCAAAATAAGTGAGTGATGCAAATTCAGAAATAATAATATTACGACGATAATGATGAAATTCAATATAGTTTAACATATTAACATTAAAGTTGTTAAGGCAGAGTTTATACAAAAAAGCATTGATGTAAATGCAATTATATAGATTATATTATATTCACAGGCGACATCCAGCTTTTTATCCGTGTCTCATAAAGATTAAAACATCCCAATTCTTTTATTCTTTGATTCTGCTTGCATGACAAAATCAGGCATTTTTACTGTCTCATTTATATATTAAAACCACATTTTTACCTTGAAATGCTTCTATTTCTAAACTTAGGAATGACATACTAATATATATTTAAATCAGGGCTATGCACTAACTCAAAGTCAAGCTTTTTTTGACTGTATCATTATAGAGGAGTTGTAAAAATATTCTCATCTTTCTCAAATAAAATCACCCTCAACCCTTACAGTTAAATCTCATTTTTCCTGTTTCTTTAAATCATTGTTTTATTTCATGCCCTTGAAAGCTTGACAACACCAAAGGCCGAGTGTCCAGCTGTAAATTGATGGACCTGTCGTGATGAGGCTGGTGTAGGTCCAGCTGCTCTCAGCTGATGACTTCAGTGGTATCATCACGTGTGGGAGGAGGAGGAAGCTGGTTGCACATATGAAGAAAGGAGCCCCCTCTATAATGGATTAATACAGACCCCCATCATTTCTCTCCCCTCCTCCACCTCATCTCTCCATCTCCCAGACGGTCGTTCATCTTCCTGCGTGTGCTGCCGCTCCCATTTGTTCTCTCCTGACATGGCCTTTTACCTCAGATCCAATTCCCACCATTTTAATCGAGACAAAATCACATTATGGTGGGCTCCTGTTCCGTGTGTGTGTGTGTCTGGATGTTATGTTCCACCATTTTGTGATGGGGTGTTTCTACCTCTGTCTTTATCTAATTCATTTGCCTGTGTGTGATCGACTACGCAAAAAAAAAATTCCAGTATATCAGAGCCATGTCGGAGTGTGTTGATGATTGACAGCTGTGTGTCAGCCCTAGCTTGACCCGTGTCGGCTGCTCTTCATCAGATTCAGCGTCCTGAATCTCACTCGGCCGGAGAGATGGATCTGATTAGTTGTTCGGCTGCGTATCAGTGCACAGGAAGAGAAAAAGTAGTGCTGGCTTTATGGAGCAGATATGATCTCTGTACAGTAGATAAACTCTTCCATCTGGTGTCAATTCACTCGCTCCCTTAAACATATGGTGGATAAACCATTAATTAACTACAACTTCATACATTTTCACCTGATTTTCAGACGGCTTGGCTTGTTATAATGGTCAAAAATTTCATGTAGTATATGGTAAAAGATTTAAAAGTTTAAAGAATTATTCATCACTGACCTATAAATGTCACTGATATAACTAGAGTAGATACACGATCACAACAGAACATTTATGTTAACCAAAAGCAGAAACACCATAAGGTGAAATTGCTGCATGATAATGACTAACACTGCCGTGACAATTAAATGAAAACCTGCAATTTCAAAATATCCCATCATCCTGTGTCGTCACTGCGCTAATAACGTGCAACAAGCTAAACCTGGTTAGAGAACCAGACCACTGGCTAGCTAGCATCTTGAATCTGTCCTGTTACAACAAGAAAATAGAAGAGTCAGTGCTATTTCTCACTTCTTACCAGACATATCCTCTATAAACCATCTGTTGTGGCGATGATAAACCGCGTTTTTCCTTTTTGCATGGATAATTCAGTCTGCTGCCACCTGCTGGTGCACAGAGGTATTTCCTGTTGGCTGCAGGTTGTCGTCTTTGTGTTGAAGTGCCATATATTACGCTTTCATTTAATCTCCACTGTTACTATTTATTTATTACGTCATAATCAGCCTTTTCTGTTTTCTTTCCACTTAAAGAGGTGGCAGCACGAATGAATTTACATGTCATGCCAATGCAGCAAATTGAAATTGAAGTGAAATGAGTATCTGTCACACGTTGTATGTGTCTGATAGATAGGTTTGGCTGCCTGTAGGATGACATTGTGCTGGGAGAACGTTATCTGATTGGCTTCAATACCTGTGCATGCGCGTGTGTGTGTGTGTGTGTGTGTGTGTGTGTGTGTGTGTGTGTGTGTGTGTGTGTGTATATACTAGCACAGTGACAAGCCCACAATGTTGCAGCTGTTGTTTATGTGAGTTGTTTTTGCTGTTTATCTCATCTGGTTCCCTACCATTATTTGGCAGAAACAGCAACAGACGAACAAAAGATGCATTTGTTGCTGATTAATTAGTCTTTTTTTGTCATGTAAAACTGTATATTAGGTCATCATTTCTGATGAATTATAATTGGTTATTAACCCCATAAGCCAATAGATTATTTAACAGTTTTACAGCTTTAAATGATAATAAACCTGGAATCAGAGTCAGAATTAGTCAGAATCTATTAATGTTGATGTTATAACAGTAACATTGGGTTTTACTACAGATAAAAATACTTTATTTAGTGTTGGAGCTCAGGTTTAACATGTGATATATGTATAAACTCTAGTTGAGTAGTATTTTTTTGTATTATATTACAATTTTTACGCCTCTGGCTGATAACCTAATAAAACATAATAGGCCAATACTACTACTACTACTACAAACACCTGTTATAAATGATAATAAATGATTACCTTTTATAATCATATATTTCTATATGACATTACTGGTCTATTATAGCGTACGGCACAGGTTCATCCCTCGGCTGAAAATAGGAAAGATAATGATGAGAATGTGAGTTGTGTGTTATTCTTCTCAGCTCATTCACATTTCACTCTGAAAAAAAAAACCACAGAAGAAGAAGATGGAGCTAAATGAGGACGGAGAATAGGGCTCCCTTTGGTCGTGATTAGTCGGAGACTCTCCACTCGCTCCTCCTGCCTCTCCGTGCCGCTCCAAACAATAGATAAGATCTTTTTAACTGAATGATGTGGAGACAGAGCGATGGATGGAGACAGGACGAGTGTTTGCTCAGTAGATACCCAGAGTGTGAGGCGCTGATAGCATCTGTGTGTCACAGGAACCCAGAAGAAGGTGTTTTCCTCTCATGCTTCTAGTAGTGTCCTCAGGCAGGTATTCTGGATTCATTGGTAATTGGATAAGAGCTTTAAGCCCCGAGTCCTGATAACAGGCAGTTATGATTAATTTAGTGATACAGCTCGTAAGGAAAATTGAGAAAATTGAAATGAGGGGTGGGGAAAAAAAAATAAAACTGGGGAAAATGCCCCTTAAATTACCACATTTAACACATGTCCTCCCACCTAAAATAGCTGCTCAGTCCCTACAGCAGGTTCTACAGCCTTTGAATAAAATATTATGTGTAATAGGTTTTAACAACTGTTCTAGTGAAATGAAACCAATGAAAAATGACACGACCAATAGAGAATAAAGAGTAAAAAAAGAAGGAAATGGGAAAAGTATGATAAATTGAAGACTGCATGGTGTTGTGTATAATTCTCTTCCATCAGATCCTGTTTTATTCCTCACAGCGACTTCACTGAACTTTGGGCTCTTTGCTCTTTGTTACGTACTTGTGCGAGTGAAGGTGGTTAAATGTGTGAAAATGGGTTTGCAGGTCTGGAGAGTGCTTGTTAGAGCATGTGTTTTAAAGCTGGGAAAAGAGAGAGAGGCAGAGAAAGAGCTCTCAGAGAATACTCACCAGACTGCTGTTTGTGATAATGAGTCTGCCACACTTCAGCTCTGTGTGCTCCCAGTTTGTCTTATTGTTTGCATAATTTATTTAATTAGTTTGTGATAAATATCTGTTATTGGAATTGAGAAATAAACTTTTCTCACACGAGGTAAATAAAAAGGTTAATGCTTTGCTCAGCTAACGTGAACAAAATCTGCTGCCTACTAAATAATTAAAGCTTTATATCTAGTTAGTTTATTTCCTGCACAGTTCACAAACACTACTTAAATAAAGAAAACACCTATTTTTTATTCTGCTATTGCATATAGTTTGGGTTTTATTTTTTTTTAATGTTGGCCAATGGAAGGTATTTTCACCACATCTATTTGTAAAACATAAAGGAACCAGGGGACTTTTATTTTGAAAATATGTAGTAAATCAAGGCTCAAAGGATACGATCAAATGAGAAAAAGTTGATCTGCAGGAGAAAACATTTATTTGAAAGCAATGTGAAAAAATATTATGATTTGTCACCTGGTGCCTTCATTTTGTGTTTTTGTAACAAATAAATGAATTGATGCATAAAATGCATAAATCGGTGCAGGAAATTTTACATGATTGCAAAGAGTGTAAATGCATGAATACTTCAACTAATTTCTTTTTTATGTTTTATAAAAGCCATTTAAACCTTGTATAATAGAGTTGGATGGAATTATAAAAAGAAAAATAACTGCAGAAAGATTTTATAAAAAAAAAAAAACGATGCAATTCCATAAACAGCATTAGAGCTGCAATGATGAGTCAATTAATCAATTAGTTGCTAACTATTGCATTAATCAACTGTTTTGATTATCGATGAATACATTTTAATAATTTCTGAAGAAGAAAATGTCCAAATTCTCCGGTTCCAGCTCCTCTTTTCTAATTATTTCCTGGTTTCTTTAGTCTTCTGATGATCTTTGGATTTTTATGTGTCACATGTCACCATCACTGACAAACAACACCGTTGTTGTTGTTCCCTGGATTAAAACCAGTTAATTGAGGCGTGTTGTTCTTCCACAGTAACAGCGTCTTGTTCATTCTTGATGAATTTCCTGCAAAACTGAAACTCCAGATCCCACCAGAGGAAAACCAGGACGTGTTTTTGTGTAATTGAGGTGAACCGACCCTCTAAGCTTCCAGGGACAGATGTTGGTCAACACAACGTCCTCGCAACCAACAAATAACTCTGTGTGTGTGTGAGTGTGTGTGTGTGTGTGTGTGTGGGGGGGCCACTACAGTCCTAGTATCGAAGTGGTAGTGTGTGTAAAACTTGAATGTGTGTGTGTGTGTGTTTGTCTTTCTACCCTACCATGACCGTGTGTGTACCTGTTATTGTGTGTGTGTGTGTGTGTGTGTGTGCAGCAGTGCCCCAGGCCCTCCCACGAGGCGGCGATGAGAGTGAATGAGCACTTCCTCCCCCACGGTGTCCGAGGGGACCAGCATCTGTCAGTGTGATGCACTCTCAACTGGTACAAGCTCCATTACCCACCATCCTGCTTCTCTGTCACTGTCAGCGGCCACACACACACACACACACACACACACACACACACACACACACACACACACACACACGGGTGGGGGGGGGGGTTGGAAACATATGCGTTTTGGCTACACATGCACACTATGGGCTGCAGGATGCGTCAGATGTATCTTTGAGAGCTCCATCAGCCTGATGAAGATTACTCAGAGATTACCTTCTCTCTCTCTCTGGCTGATTCAGCCGTTCACTTGTTGGACCGCTCGCACGCAACACGCCCACACGTCGTACTTCCACCCACATCAGACCCCTCTCTCCCTCTCCACGCTTCCAGGAGGGCTCGCCATGACGGCTGCACCAGTCCAGAGAGCTTCTCTTCACATCCACTTTTGCAGCTCTTTCGTTAATGAACAGCTAACTCGCAGCGTTTTAAAAGCTAGGATTCTGTGGCTTTTGTATTCGAGGGGTTTAAGCCTTACTCTGCTTGAAAATTTACAGTCAAATCTATTTATTTATCTTTTTGCAGAAGGTTTCAATAAAAGCTAAAATTCTCTGCTTTTGCATTTGAGGAATTTAAGCCGCTCTCTGCTGGAAATTCACAGAAAAAAAATTGCAAAAGTTTCCATAAAAGATAGAATTTGGTGCTTTTGATTTTGAAGAATTTAAATCTGGACATAAATAGCAAATTACTGACAGCGTTGAGCATTTTTGGATCAGAAAAACAACCAAACAAAGCCTTAAAACTGAACAAAATTGAGTAGAAAGAAACAGAAGAGAGTAAAACTAAGTGCTTTAAATCCAGAGATGACTGCAGAGCAGTGAGGTCCATGTATTTTGATGCCGCAAGAAAAAAAATTGCATTATTAGTAGGCCGAGTGATGAAATTAAAAACTGCAGCAAAGTCATTTTTTCTTTTTCTCTTTGGATGAACGTCTGGCTAACCGCCGCTGTCTTTGTGTCTCCTCCTCAGTTTTCATTTTGTCGGTGGAATGAGATTTTATAGCTCCTCTTTTCTCCTAAACCACTTCAGATAAGTGTGTTGGTGTGGTGAATCGCTTTGAATTAACCACCTGAGTGAAATGAATTAGGCCATGATTCTCATTATGTCTCTCGCTGTCTTTCTCTGCCTCAACCTGCTTCCATTTCTGTCCTCCATGTCATATTTAAACCTTTAACAGAGATTATGGGGCTTATGATAATAACCTGAAAACCGCAGCATCTGACTCCCAGAGGTGTTTTCAGGATAAAGTGAAAATGTATAATGCATAAAAAATGACGCCTCAGGTCTATTCAGCATTTCCTGTGTATGTTAAAGGTCCTTGTGAGAAGGTGATGACCCCTCCCCTTCTCACTGGTTTATAAGGGTAGCCATGATCACCGGGGGAACTGAATGGCAGCGGGAGTTTTTTCCCCCGGACATGTTTGCGGGTGACACGGAGGAAACGCGACATGTGGGAATGCCTGTTTGGTCCACCTGCTGAGAGGTGGATCTCAATGCTACCGTGAGCATGTTATGTCTTGTGTTTTGTACCACTGACAATAAATGTTTTTGGTGAGTTCCTTTGCCTCCTGTCTCCACTTCGTCTTCTGGTTGCCCTGATCCCTTTTGTTGGGAGTCCACGTCGGTCGCCCACATTTGGTGGCAGTGGTGGGATCGGTGGCGCCACCTGGGAAGCTGGAGAGAGGAGGTGGAACTGGCGGACAGACGGTGGTGCGCGGCGGGAGTGTCGGTGGGAGTGTCGGTTGGAGTGTCGGCGGAAGGGTTGGCGGAAGTGTCGACGGAAGTGTCGACGGAAGTGTCGGCGGAAGTGTCGACGGAAGTGTCGACGGAAGTTTCGGCGGAAGTGTCGGCGGAAATGTCGGCGGAAGTGTCGGCGGAAGTGTCGGCGGGAGTTGCCGGCAGAAGTGTCGGCGGGGGGTTGCCGGCGGGACACAGACCACGGTCGTGGACTTCTGTCTCACCACCCAGTTGGCGAGACTCCAGAAGGGGAGGGAAATGTGAGAAGGTGATGACCCCTCCCCTTCTCACCGGTTGATAAGGACGGTAGCCATGATCACCGGGGGAACTGAATGGCAGCGGGAGTTTTTTCCCCCGGACATGTTTGCGGGTGACACTGAGGAAATGCGACATGTGGGAATGCCTGTTTGGTCCACCTGCTGAGAGGTGGATCTCAATGCTACCGTGAGCATGTTATGTCTTGTGTTTTGTACCACTGACAATAAATGTTTTTGGTGAGTTCCTTTTGCCTCCTGTCTTCACTTCGTCTTCTGGTTGCCCTGATCCCTTTTGTTGGGAGTCCATGTCGGTCGCCCACATTTGGTGGCAGCGGTGGGATCGGTGGTGCCACCTGGGAAGCTGGAGAGAGGAGGTGGAACTGGCGGACAGACGGTGGTGCACGGCGGGAGTGTCGGCGGGAGTGTCGGCGGAAGTGTCGGCGGAGGGTTGCCGTCGGGACACAGACCACAGTCGTGGACTTCTGTCTCACCACCCAGTTGGCGAGACTCCAGAAGGGGGGGGAAATGTGAGAAGGGGATGACCCCTCCCCTTCTCACTGGTTTATAAGGGTAGCCATGATCACCGGGGGAACTGAATGGCAGCGGAGCAGAGAGTTTTCTCCCCTGGACATGTTTGCGGGTGACACGGAGGAAACGCAACATGTGGGAATGCCTGTTTGGTCCACCTGCTGAGAGGTGGATCTCAATGCTACTGTGAGCATGTTATGTCTTGTATTTTGTACCACTGACAATAAATGTGATCAAGTGAAAATCAACCAATCAGAAGGGAAGCTCCTGATTATTCATCTATCTATGAAGCCTTCTGGATCCCTGTAACACTACATTGAGTTGAAGTTTTCTACTTTAAAATGTAAATATGTCGTCTTAGGGGGAATCAGAACTCGCAAAACCTGCACAAAACTGCATGACGTGGAGCTTTTAAAGATGAATCAATTTCTATCAATCTTCTAAATGGGTATAGAACTTATTTAGGTCCACCTACAGTAGCTATAACAGCTGAAATGGAACACAGCAGCTCTGTGAAGGTTTTAATCAGTTTTCATACTAGGCATCGATTCAACTTTACAGCCACTGTGAATTCAGGTTCTTATTAAATGTGTTACACTGCGAGGTTGTTTTAGTATTTAATCAACTCTGAGCCTTTTTTCATATCACTATAAAAAACACACTTCCACATGAGCCTTTCCTTGAATCTTAAGATGGAAAGAAAAAAAAGCATAGATTGAAATCTCTGATTATAAAAACACATTTAATGATTAAATGACTAGTGTAATACCTGCACTGTGTAATTCAATTTTTAAATGTGTGTTGGTCTTTTGCATTTAGCTTAGTATAGAAAAAACAGAATTCTGACATTGAAATGTGCGTTGTAAAGTAGAGGTCAGAATAATTTGTGTTTAATGCACATTTTGCCAATGAAGGATTTTTATTTAAAACAGTTCAGTCTGTATTTCACCTCAAGGACACTTCAGCGGGACATTAATGCATGGATGAACTCAAATTATTCAATTATGAGCATAAATCGAGCAAAACTCTGATTATGGCATCGGTTGTCCAGACAGTTTTGAGCTCAGGAGACTTTCAGAGAGAGAAACTCCTGCTGGGACCAGACTTTTACATTTCCAGTTATGGTTCCAACTCCCTCTTTTTAGCCTGTTTATGTCATGACGTATTTGTAGTGATGATCAGTGACTCGGCACCAGTGATTTATCTGCCTACAGAGCAGGATCCACCGACCTCTGGTTATACATGCACAAACATTTAAAACGCACCTGTAGAGAGATAAACACAAGGTGAATATATGCACATGCACACGTTACCTGTGTAAATATGTGTTGTTACACACGTGCATCGCTGTCCACTGAGTGGTGGGGTGACATCAACATATCGGTCATATCGCACTTTAGGGAAGGGAGGGGCCATTTATCAAGCTGACCTTGTTGTGACACACACACACACACACACATGCATTATCTGGCAAATAGCGTAATAACGTAACGCACTATAAATTGAAGCTCTACACTCGTATGATGATTTTTCTTCCTTAAAGTACGTTTTGCTTTTAGCGGAGAGCGGGTTGAGACATGACGGATGAGCAGCGGTTCAGTAGTGGTTTGACTTGCCCCGTGTTGTGATATTTCTCTGGAAAAAACAAAAGTGAACTTTAGCGATCAACAAAAGAGGTCTATATCACCCACAATGCATTGCAGTTACAGTATTATAGTCCTCGGCGATAGAAGTATTTCTGATTTGCTTTTGTGAAAAGCCATGATAGCACCGAGTCTCCAACTGGTGGTTGTAGACTGATGCATGATGGTTTTGGCTGCAAAGTGTGCAAGGGCGACGGTGTTGTTCCATCCATCTTCTCTCCCACAAGTGGCCTCCATGTGATTTATGTCGGTAGATGTCACCAAGGGCCGGGGGGGAGTTAATGAGGGGAAAATGAAATGGAACGGCATGCAACAAGGGTCCACAGCTGATATCTAACCCTAGACATAAATATATATATATATATATATACATCACCTTTTACCTGTATGTATATAATTATTAACCTTATAAAGGGTATGCTTCAGGAAGTCTATACCAGACCTTTGTTAATGTTTTCTATACAGTCTAAGGACTCAGTGAAAGAAATGGGGGGGATTTCAATGATTTTATTAATGATTTGTTTTATGTATCTATGTTCAAATTAATGAGGGCATTGTTGTTAAACACTGGTTATAATTGAATGACTTTAGGCCCAGACTCTGTTAAGTGACAGTGCTGGGATTTCCTGAAGGTCTGTGAAGGTCTTGGAGTAGATGCATGTGATGTGATATATCTGTTACAGAGGAGTCAAACTGGGTTTAGTTCATGGGCCACTGTGAAAGTGTCCAGAAGTGTCGGCGGAAGTGTCGGCGGAGATGGCCAGCGGAGATGGCCGACAGGTTGCCGGCGGGACGCAGCAGGACAATGGCGGGTGATGACCCCTCCCCTTCTCACCAGTTTATAAGGGGGGGAACTGAATGGCAGCAGAAGAGTTTCCCCTGGACGGGTTTGCGTGCGGGACGCGTGGCGCGGCGTGTGGAGCTGCCTGTTTGGTCCACCTGGTGCGAGGTGGATTTTCCCTGCTGGCGTGAGCGTGTTGTGTTTTGTGTTTTTGTACCGCTGACAATAAATGTTTTTTGTGAGTTCCTTTACCTCCTGTCTCCACGTCTTCTTCTGGTTGCCCTGATCCCTTTGGTTGGGAGACCACGTCGGGAACCACCTGGGAAGCTGGAGAGAGGAGGTGGAACTGGTGGACAGACGGAAGTGTCGGCGGAAGTGTCGTCGGAAGTGTCGATGGAAGTGTCGGCGGAAGTGTCGGTGGGAGTGTCGGCGGAAGTGTCGGTGGGAGTGTCGGCGGAAGTGTCGGAGGGAGTGTCGACGGAAGTGTCGGAGATGGCCGGCGGAGATGGCCGACAGGTTGCCGGCGGGACGCAGCAGGAGAATGGCGGGGCTACGACCGGAAACGGAGAGTGGTCGAGCGGGCCCCGGGACGGACACAGACCACGGTTCGTGTTTTTGTACCGCCGACAATAAATGTTTTTTGTGAGTTCCTTTACCTCCTGTCTCCACGTCTTCTTCTGGTTGCCCTGATCCCGTTGGGAGACCACGTCGGTCGCCTCACAGCCACATATAGCACAGTTGGACCAGTACAAATAAAGTATGAATAACTACAACTACAGATTTTATCTACAAATAGGAACTGGTGCACATTTTGTCATGTTACAGTCATTTATTAGGCCGGAGGTTTGACACTTTTTGCTTTATTACATATATAGATCATTTGAGCATAGTATTAGCTGTAAATAAAACCATGAAGTACAATAGATGAACATTGAGTCATGTTCAGGCAATAGGAGATCACTTGTATGTTTCTTTAAGGTTAAAACCAGAGTGGCTGTGAACACATGGTGGTAAATGAAGGTGACTCAGATCAACATTTTTCTCGACTCCGCTGCTTTCTAATCTAGATTTTGTCCCCAGAGTGAATCACGCCCCAGTACATGCATCACGACTCCTGAAACATGCCTCTTCCCCCTCCTTCCAGAACAATCTCACCTGCTCGTCTGCGCTCTATGTCTAATTCATTTGTTTTTCACCCCCCTCCTCCGCTGGCATCGCGGGGATGAAACACTTCATTGTCCTCCTGCCAGCCCTCATCCGCCTGCTCCCCTTTTCCATCTTTATTCATTTATGCCTGTTCCCTCTCTTCCCTCAAGATGCATATTAATACTAATGGCGATAAAGTGTTCTAGAGAGAGAGAGAGAGAGAGAGAGACGGTGAACTGGTCCAGCTGATGGGAGAGAGAATGATTGACTGGAGGAACACTGGAGGGAATCAGAGGGAGAGAACAGGGGATGAGGGATGGATGAAGGGCAGAGGAGGAGAGGAGAGATCAACATGGCACTAATTGTTTCCTCTGCACCCCGGCCGAGCCTCGACCGCCCATTCATCACCGCGCCGCAATCGGCCCGGCGCCGACGTTTTGGCAAATGAGGCCGTTCCCTCGCTCCATCCGTTCAGACAGCAGCAACACATGTAGGTGTGTCGGTGCGTGTGTGTGAGTGTTGGTGAGTGACACACAGAGGGATGATAACAGGTTTGCAGGCAGGGGGAACAAAACAAAAATGATTTTTTTCTCGTTTGGGGCAACGCCATCAATCAGCTGTGTTAAATCAAATGGAAAATCATCAACTCTGATACGCAGCGTTGTATGAAAGGCAAGCGGACGAATCGAGAGCGGAGTCACGACACTGTAAAACACGGCCTGGAAGCTCGTCGCTTTTATTAAACAGCAGTAAGGAAGCATTCTAATAAGCAGAGGGGGGAAATTAGCTGAGCCGCAGCTCTGTGGCTGCCAGCTGTGGACGTCTGGGGAAATGAACGAGTGACGGTGACGAATCAAACCTCCAGTGATAGCTGCGACCACAACCTGACAACCAACACACTTAGCAGCTCCTGCTGCAGCAGCAAATCATCCGGAACATATGTAAGAATTAATAAATACACATGGTACACCTCAAATAATGAAAGCATCAACTGGTTATGGAACAGTGGGTGATTGGGAACATGTGGAAGACTGAAAACTTTGTCTTGCCTCATAGCGAAGTTTGTATTTTTATATATTATTGATATATATGGATTTAAATGGAACTATATGCTGAAAATGGTCAAAATGCCACTGTAGATTGTTGTACTTGTTGAAGAAAGAACTAATGAATGAACACAGGTTCCTACAGTACATAGCATCACACATGCATGTGTGGTTGTGTTGTGGTGGCAGGAGTTGTGAAAAATTTGTATTTCACAGCAAAATCGTTCAATTTTTTTCACCCTGTTTTCGATTTATCCCCCGTCACTCTTCAGGTCCTTTTTTTCAAAGTTAATCTTTTTATCCAACGAAAAAATGCCAGAAAAAGACAATAAGTCTGGTGTTAGAACACGGTGTGACTTTCACAAGCAGTTGCAGGGAAAGTTGAAGTTTAAAAAAAGGAAATGAACAAAAAAAGCAATTTTCATGCGAATGTGCAGTGAAAGCTGCTGAAATACAAATTCAAGACACTTACACAAGATCTTATGCCAAACGAGCAACATTAAAAGCATAAATGTTTGTACCAGACGTTCGGAATCATGTCTACATAAATGATTTATGTCTGTTTTTAACCATTGATGAAGCTGTTTAGTCGAATGTGAACAACCAACAAGAAACTTTGAAATGATTTAAGCCATCGGGACTTTCCACACAGTTTTAGCAATGCATTCTGGGAGATAAACTCCATTGTTTAGAGGCTGATTTGTGTTTCTGTCTGTGTACATCGTCTCATTGTAACGCATCAGACAAACTGAGACTGGAGCTACCCCCCAGAATGCATCAGTTAGCCCTCACCCCCTCCCTGTTTTGGTTATTTACAGTGTAAATCACATGTTTGGTTATTTGGTTTTTCTCCATTAAAGTGAGGGTGAACCTCTCAGAACGAGAAGTAGACAGTCGGAGGCCAATGAGACGACAAAGTCAAACGCATGCGTGCGTCGTACGTGACTGAATTCATGTGCAAATTTAATTACATGCACACGCTCTGGATTATCTGCAGCGAGCGGAACGTATACGGGAGTCGCGTTACAGGGGCATCCTGGGAAAAAAAACAGAGGGTCGCGTGGGCGTCTCTGGAGATTACGTGTTTAACTATCTCCTATAGTGGATGTAGTGTTTTTTGATGGCGTAAGTGTTGCCGATGCCTGCGGTGTCACTTGCTCCGTGTTTCTGCAACACACAGGATCAAATATAAATGATTTTGTGTGTGTGTGTGTGTGTGTGTGTGTGTGTGGATGAATCAATAATGCCGTGTGATACGACGCCGTGTGTTTGGATGTAGCGCCGCCGGCTTTGCCTTTGTTAGCTTCCTGCTGCGGTGCGGGGCGCGTTTGGCTGAGGGGGAGGACAACAGACTTTATCAGACCAACTGATCTCTCCTATTCCCATAATCCACTTTGTTTTTTTTCCCCCTTTTCGGTATGATCTCACTCCTTTCTGCACGGCTGAGTAACCTTGGTGCCTCCATGTTCCTGTCTGTCAAAGAGCTGCTTGCTTTTTTTCCTTCTATTTATCTGTAAATGTACATTGACGTTTAACTCCTGGCTATCATGTCGTTCTGCATATCTGGTGGATTCAATTCTGCTTTGCTTTCTTAGTTTTATTTCTTATAACCTAATAGATGCTATGATTGCACCAGTCTTCCTATCAATCTCATGTTCCATCTTATCTTCACAGGTATGTCCTGGGTATTGGAGACACCAGGCCAATAATTCATGAAAAAAACTAAAGAATAAACTAGTGATGCACGATATATCGGCCAACCGATATATGTCAACAATGTGCAGAGTTAAACCGCTACAGTTAGTTGGGTCACTGTCTGCGTGTCTCTCGGCGACGCGCTAAGCTAAGCTAAGCTAAGCTAAGCTAGCTGGTCCTAGCGGACTCCGTCACATCGCATCGCCCGAAAAGACAAAAAAAATGCGCGGAACGTTGCTCCGGGTGTCGGACGCCGTCCTGCCACCTCCTCTGCCGACGTCGCCGCCTTCGCGGAGCTCCATCAGGTCCGCCGTACTTCCTCTAACCACATGACAGAGTTTTACAGTGAGCCTTCCTTTAAATAAAGAGCACTGTTGTGCTTTTCAAATGTACAGTGTTTCTTCTGGTCTGTACTAAATTTGTGACACTACAGAAAACTTATTTTTTTTACATATATCGATATCGGCAAATATCGGTATCGGCAGTGACTGCCGATATGTATATCGGATATCGATATCGGCCGAAATTTTCACATCGGTGCATCCCTAGAATAAACCTCTAAGTGGGCTACGAAATTGAATAACCACTTATTTCCCAATTCTATATATCGTATTAATTCAAACTGTTATAATTGTACAGTCTCACGACGAATTTTGTAATGATTAATCAGTCGGCTCACTTTTGTTTTCAAGTGTTTTTTGCTATGTAGTTCCATCGTTGGAATGTAAAGCATCAAAATAAAAAAACGAATGCAGCAGCGGCATCCCCGCCTCCCGTTTCCATAGAGATTCAGAGTACAGTCACCTCGACAACACAGTAATATATATATAAATTTTAAAACAACCTGCTTTTAATTATAAAAACATCAACTATATTATTGCCATTGTCACCTGCTACAAGCTGATTGAAGATATATTATATTTACATTACTGCGCTGCAGTTTTGCATGAGTCACTCTTTATGATATCCATCCATTGTCTATCCCGCTTATTCCCTTTCGGGGTCGCAGGGGTCTGCTGGAGCCTATCCCAGCGCGTTAAGGCGAGAGGCAGGGATACACCCCAGATGGTCGCCAGCCAATCGTGGGGCACTCTTTATGATATTTACATTATAAAATATTCAGAGTGGGCAGAATGCTTAATACCGACGACTTCACAAGATTTATTAAAAAACAAAGTTAGCTCATTGCTTAATAATACTTAGGTCGTCTTTTTCTTTAGTGAAGCGTCTTCAACAGCTCCTGTGTGTTTTCTCTTCAGGTGCTTGTCCTCCCGAGATAAGACAACAAATCCTGCAAATTATAAGTCACTCTATCTCCTGCTGAGTGTGATGGACCAAAAATCTATATATCTCATTTTTTTTAGCTAAACGGTGATTTTTTCCACCACATCTTAACCCTCTACTTTGTTCAGCAGTTACATCATGACATGCAGATATTAACAGTAACTTAATGCTACTGATTGAAGACAAGCTTCTGATTAGATGTGGAGGTCACATGACCTCTGATGAAGAGATGATGTGCGTCTTCATCTGCATTTTCCTTTCACTTGTGCAGTAAATGTATGCAGAAAAATGACGTCCCAGGTTCATGTTCTTACTGCGGAAATGACTCCAGAGATGTCCACGTCCAACTACAGAGAAGATGCTGCTTCATTCATCACAACACAAACACCTCGGTGGTCAGCAGCCAGTAGAAGGGAAGCGTTTTAAATCTCTGTGTGGAATATATAATTAGCTGTGACTTTCCACATCATTTCCTTAAGTACAGTGATTTCCTAAATGCCACCTGCAAAAATAAAAGTATTTTAGACAATAGTTTATAGTCATGGTGCAAGAAGTTCTGACAGAATGACTATATATATATATATATATATATATATATATGTAAGAATTAACAAAAGATGTGTTTTCCTTTAATTAATTTATTTTTTGCGGTGTATGGAGAGCGCTCCCCTTGAGCTGCCCTTGTGTTTAAGAGTGATGAGGTAGATTTATGTGTGTGTCTCAGGCACACGGCCGGGGCTATCATGTCATAAATTAGTGGCTGTTCTCAGGAAAAGAGATGATGCACACACACACACACACACACACACACACACACACAAGCTGTGTACACATGCTGTTGGTTTATCATAATCACGTCTTTATCCACCTGCGCCCGTTCTGCCATTTTGTCTCCGTCTCCCGTCCTTGGCTTTATCGCTTGTTACCGCCCTCTCTCTCCTTCAATCTCCCCCTTATCCTCCTCCTCCCCCTCCCCCTCCCCTCGCCGCCTTTTCACCTGCCTCCCCTCTGACCTCGCCGCTCCTCCACGCCGTTTGAAGGTGTCTTTGTCTGGAGATGAAACCGCGGCGTTGACCTGTCTCACCCGAAGGCTTCTTTATTGGCTTTGTCAGCGTTCCCGTGCGGCGGCGGGAAAAAGGCGGAGACGGCAGGAAGATGAAAGGGGAGAGTAAAGGGGGGGGGGGGGGAGGAAATAAAATGTAAAGAAGGGTGTTGGCGTACGGTTGCATCAGAGCGTGTCGGCGCGCGGCTATGTTGGAGCGTGCCCGTGATTCAGGGGGAAACGGCAGCGGCGACGGCGAATAGATGAAGCAAACGTGGCGTGCTGAAGTCGGGGGGGTTGGATGAGAATGAGCAGACACGCAGGGGGGAGGCCCCGCACAATGACAACAAGCATTCAGCTCCACGGCACTTTGTGACTCAATCACAAATCCTCGTTCTGCGATTCGCTTTCTGTTCGTCGTCTCTCTCTGCTTCCAATAGAGCTTTTACAACTACAGCCTGTATTTGTGTGTGTGTGTGTGTGTGTGTGTGTGTGTGAGAAATTAGCAGCTCCGTCGCTTTATATTTTTATTCTAAAAGTGCACTGCAGTTTTGCATGAGTCACTCTTTATTTATCTTGTATTGAATTGAGTTGAGTCTCACTCTGTTCTGACGGTTTAACCTTGTGAAGCTGCATCATGGCTGATTTATGCTATAGAAACAAGCTTCTAATAGAATTAGACTGCACCAAGTGGCAAAAATGATAGAAATGAACTAGCTGTCTGTGTGTGGAGGTGCATATAAGTGAGTATAAGGGAGAGCATTATGTGTATAATATAGTTTTTGATGCAGTTAGTCTGGTTGGGCATCATATTATCTTATATTATCTAAAGGTCCTCAAATAGTCACTTTAGGCTCAAAAGGTGCAGCCAGACAAATCTACTATTAAGAAAGAATTCTATAATAGGCTTTTCTGCACCTGTTATCGTGTCCACTACCTCCTGCCTTGTTTGCATTTTTCTTTATCACATCATCATCTTGTTGCTAAGCTCCTTGCAGAATCATGTTGAGGGAGCTCTGGTGTTAAAATGGCTAAATCCTGGCAGAAGAAAAGCCCACATGGAAGAGCAAAAGTCATATACTGTAGGGGATAAACAAAGCAATTGTGCATTTTATGATAGAAGGAAGTCAGATTTAACATCTGAGGACCATTAGAGGTCAAATCCAACATCAGTCCTCCAGCTCTGTTCATTTTGGAACCCAAAAAAGGAGTCATTTCTAACTAAATAGGAGATGCACATTCTTATTAACACACTTTAGAGATTGTTGGAATTTAAAGAAATGCATTCCAATCGAGCTTTAGCTGCAAAATTTACCAACAAAAATAAGAAAAAACTCAAACTTTGTCACACATGTCATTCTATCTTAGAAGCTGGATTTGATATATGCACAGAACCAAAGTTTGGTTCATTTAGACACCCTGCTATGTTTCAGTGTATTTAACCAAACCTGGAGGTTGTTTACAATTCTGGTGTTTTAATCTAACATCTGTTATTCTGACATTTATGACAAAATAACATTATTGGTGAGTGGAGCAGCAGCTCTCTTCATCACTATTCCTCCCTCATCTCTCCTACAGACACATGAAGATGCCTTTTGTTCCCTCTTTGTGTTTTTCTTTCCTCTTACAATTCCAGCGCCACACATCTCTTCCCCATCTTCTCTTTCCACTTTTTATCCTCTCTCTCTGTCTCTCTCTCTCTGGCAGCTGTAAGAGATAATTATTTCCAAACAAGCGGTCTCCTGAGTGAGGCTGTATTATCCAAGAGCCGCCTTCATTAAATATTCCTGCAGCTGCGTGGACGTCTCTGCACGGAAGGAAAAAAAAATAAAGGAGACACTCATAAAGACGGAGAGGATAATGGCGCTCTTACAGTACCTGCGCTGGGAGTTGTTTGTGTCCTCGCAAACAAAAAACAACAACAAGAACAACAACAAATCAAGCGAGGCAACACAAAGAGAAGAAGAGTTGTTAAATCAGCTGTACGGCTGGTTAATCAGCCAGCTCGGCATGCACGTCTCTAATGGGAGCCATCAATACTATCAGGCGTTGTTGTGTCCTTTGTCTCCTGTAATCGCTCCCAATGTCCTTGTGTGCTCGCTGTAATTACACACACACACACACACACACACACACACACACACATGCTTACATGCATGCAGCAAAAAAACAATAGATTCTGCAGGTAGACGTGTGACAAATCTGAAGTGACAAGATGACATGTAAATAAGAATATAACAGCTGGGCCTGCAGCCACACACACACACACACACACACACACACACACACACACACACACACACACACACACACACACACACACATGCACGCTCATGTCCCAGAGGAGGAGCAAGCCATTTCCATGATAGACTTGGACAATGCAGAGGTAATGCGTTTCCTTCTTATGTCAGCACAGCTTCACCTGTAGCTCCATGGGGGGGCGGGGGGGGGGTTTACTCGTCCCCATCGATTTATATGGAGTCGCTGTGAAAGGGCGTTGACGTGCTACGCACAGCTTTCTGGTGGCGAGTGAGTTACTACATAAACGCTGTAAAACAATCCATAAATGGCTCAGAGCGTCATGAAATTACCCGAGAAATGACTCATTTCGCTGCATTTAAACCATTTGGGCTGTTAGCGCTTGGAAAAACTACGGGTTTTTAAGGTTACACACATTAACCTTTTGACTTAATGCTGCCACAGACACAAGATTAACACAAACCCATACACACAAAACCCCAACATTTATCTATGATGATCTAAAACCCAAAACAAGTGTCAGCGTTTTGAGCTCCGTCCGTTTTCCTGTTTGTTGGACAGAACCTTGCCTGGTTTCTGAAGGACACGGGCCTCACACTCTGGCTCGGTGAGATCCTTTGTAGCGTCCACACTTTGTCAGCACTTCTCAATGGTAAAGCCAAGGTCATCTCCTGCCCCCAGATCTGACAGGGGCCAAATCTTCAGAGACGAGGAGGAAAAAACGCCAGAAGCTCAAGGCAGCAGATTCAGCCGAATGTACAAAACCTCGGATCAGGATCAGGATCAGGATCAGGATCAGCCGGACGTTCCCAAGGACGAAATAAAAAATGTGTTAAATCCGTCATCAAGTTGGATAAAACCCTAAAAAAATCACTGAAAAGTTATCACACACATGCAGAGCTTGAAATTATTTACTTTTATTTTACTTTAATGCAAGCAATTACTCCCTTTTATTCTATTCTAATGCTGGGTATCTCTCTCTTTGGAATGGAACTGATTTCCATTGCAAATGTTAGTAATTTTAGTCAAATATCTGCCCCTATGCAAAAAGAAAAAATAACCACACATGAACAATGAACTGATAGTGGATATTAAATAATGTGCTTTATAGTGTATTTATAATAAAGGGAAGGGTCCTCTTACTTACAGCGTCCAGTTGCTCCCTTTCAAAATAAAAGAAAGAAAAAAACCAGCCGCTGTTGAGGGGAATGCAAAAAAAAGTTTAAGGGTGATTGACTCATTGTTAAACTTCTCTTCAGCCCAGTTCAATCCTCTGCTGCGTTTCATGAATTCACTTTAACAGACACTGTTGAACCGACTCTGATTTACATTTTTCTGACAGAAGCCAGAAATTCACAACTTGAAGGGCAGAGCCGTGACCTCTGGGCTCTGCAGTCGTCCAGATGGAAACAACAAAATTTAGTTTTGCAGCAACTTTTTTTATGCATGGAGGAAAACACAATGTGCTTTACATGGAAATTATATAGATAAAGTGTTTTTCTGGTTGCTCGTACTGTAGCAGCAATCACCTGTTGTGCAACAAGGTCGTCTGATGCTTTATAGACAATTTGAGTACAAGGGAATTCTGTATTAGTCATATTTTGGAATCTGGAATTCAATTAATCAAATTGTCATTACAGCTTTAATGACAACAGTCGACTGAGACGATATAATCTAGAAATTACGTGTTGAATATTGCAAGTTTCCTGAGAGTTTTGAGCATTAATTTATATAAAATATCCTCTTTATAAAATGTCAGAGGTGAAAGAATATTGTTGATAGAGGACAGATTTATCAGCGGTGAAGTGGGCGGCTCAATACTGGAGCTAATTGATAAATTTCTGCTCAGATCACTTTAACAGCCGCTAAAAGATGCAGAATTCTCCTTTAATGGCCTTAAACTCACCAACAAGTTGCATTTGGAATATAAGCAAATCAACCTCCAGGAAGAATCTAGAGGACAGTTTCATTATAGTGTACGTAATGAAAGGGGAAGTTGTGTGTGTGTGTGTGTGTGTGTGTGTGTAGGGCGGTGGGGGTGTGTGTTCCCATTCTTCTACTCTCCCTACAGATGGAGGAAAGGTGCCTCCAGGGCTTCTACTCATCCTCATCGTCATCTCCTCGTCTTCAGAGATCAGGACAAGAGACGTCGACTGCTCATGAGAAGTAAGTAGAGAGAGAGAGAGAAGGAGGGGGGGGGGGGTGGAGGGTGAAGAGTGTCTCAACAAGACAGGAAAAACAAGAGGTGGAAGAGGGAATATGAATGTTTAAAGAAAAAAGACGAGACGAGAGACACGAGATTGAATGAAAGGAGGAAAGGGGTGAGGGGGGTGGGGGGGGGGAGCGAGAGGTGAGTACAAGGGGAGGAGAAGAGGACAAGATGGGAATAGAGAGGAGGCGTTTAGAGAGAGTGTGTGTGTGTGTGTGTGTGTGTGACACAGAAGGGTATTGCTGCATAAGCAGACTGCCCAGCTGTCTCGCCTCTGAAAACCCACGACGAGTGATGTCACAACTCCTCTCTCCTTCCCTGAGATCAGTTACTGCTCCCCCCCCCCCCCCCCCTCTCTCTCTCTCTCTCTCTCTCTCCTCACAGTCGGCCTCCCTCGCTCGCCCGCTCTCATTAGTCTCCGTACCCCGTGCCTCTTCTTCTCCCCCTCTTATTTGCTGTTTATTGGTTTATTCATGCGATGTTCAGACATCCAGCAGTTGGTCTCAAAGCTGGAGGACGAGGTCTGAATGTTGTATGGATGCTCATGTCTGAATATGTATAGGTGAGTCAGGTACACACACTGTAGTGTGTGTGTGTGTGTGTGTGTGTGTGTGTGTGTTTTTCGCCTTAAGGTGCATCTACAACATCTCATACTGTATTTCCACGCAACATATCGTGTGTCTGAAAGTAAAGTGGAATGTGTTTTCCAGGGGTTTCTACAGTGGAGGGAATGAGCTGGCTAATGGCGAGGAACCGTTAACCTAGGATGGGTGTGTGTGTTGCACCATGCAGAGACAGGAAATTGTCTCTAGGATGGGAAGCGGTGCTGATTCCACACCGCGAGACTCTTTAAGGAGCAGTTATGGAATGAGAGAGGTGGTTTAAAAAAACAACTTTCATACATGCAAATGTGTCGCCACATTTATTATTATTACTATTATTATTATTATTATTATGCCACCTACATCTCTCTAAATAAAACTAAAAAACAATAAATATTTTGCATCCCTGCGTGCACAAGTCAACTCAAATAAGGCAGAATAGCGGCATCTGTGCATCTCAATATGTCACTGCACCATCAATCATCTGCTGTGCTACGGAGATAATGATCCAACATCTGGACTGCACAGGCGACCTGTTGACTCGTCATCATTAGAGGCGTGCAGGTCAGCTTCTACAACTTCTTACCCAGAATCCAACTCGTTAGTCTACCATCAGGGCTACTGATTTGTTTGCCTACTTCACCTTCACATAACTTCATATAGTTGCTTCAAAAGTACAAAAAGGTGTGTAAATAAGGTAAAATAAAACATTATCATGTTGGCAAGTCACGTCACTTCTGCCAAAAACTATTTGCGCGACATGAAGTCTTGGTAAAAAGTAAAAGTCTTTGATGATAAATTCTGGCCTTCAACAGCAGTAGACGTTTTCTCAATTGTGACTGAATTGGTTTAATAGCTGTTTCTTGGCCTCGTGTCGACGCCTCGTGTCTTAAAGGACAACTTGTTTTCAGTGATGTTCACTGCTGTCAAATCTCGTGTGGACAGTCTCATGTCAAGACAAGTACACACTGATACCAGAGATTTACCACAGAGTTAATGCCATGATATATAAATTCTAAACTTTCACTATCCTGCCAAAAAAAGCACATTGAATTTGACAAAACAGCAGAGATGTGCAGGACTTACTGGATTTATCTGTGCAATGGGAGTTCTACAGTTCATTTAAAACTTGTGAACTACAGGAGACAATCCTGGGGTCAAAGGTCGCCTTCTCTCCATGTGTGAGAGGCAGCGGTGGCATCACGCCTGCAGCCCTGAAAGGTGAGATAAGATGAAACTTTAATAATCCCTGTGGGATAATTGGCTCCTGGCAGCAGTAAATCCAGAGCTGTAATAATGTAATAATAGGAGCGTTATGATATGAGATAGCACCGCGTGTCTGGGGAACCAAATAATATTTCTTGGAAATTTTAGAGTGGATTTTGTGATTTTGTGAACCTGAACATGCAAAAAAAACTTTTTTTGTTATGAAAGACACAAAGAGAAACCGAAACTCTTCCTCCTCCATCCAACCGTGTTTACTGTTATTTTCTAGACCGGTGACACTGGTTTTCATTGAGTTCTCTAGTGTGTTTTTGTGTGTGTGTGTGTGTGTGTGTGTGAGTGTGAGAACACAGAGAGGGAGCTTTTATTTGACAGTGGTGTGTATATATTAGATGTGTATTTACAATCTGTATTTGTGTATTTTGTAAGTATGCATGTGTGTGTGTGTGTGTGTGTGTGTGTGTGTGTGTGCTGTGCAGCAGCCTGACAGTTCCACTAAGCATCAGCATTAAGGCAGAACGGAGTGGAACCTCTCTTTCTTTCTCCCCTCTCCTCGCTCCCGTTTTTGATTTTTCTCTCTTTCCGTCTTTTTCCCCACATTTTTATTCCTCCTCTCGCTCCCGTCGCCTCGCTCACGCTCCGCAGACACACGGACGTCGTCCAGCAGCAGCCAGTGCTGAGTGGACGTCTGTGGCGTGACGCCGGCATTCACGTGTCGGGAGAAGTTGGTGATAGAGCTGCAGCCGGTTCTGGGTGAGAGCTGCTAGCTTAGCTTAGCTTAGCTTAGCTTAGCTTAGCTTAGCTTAGCTTGGCTCCCCTGGGCCGCCCTTATCACACACGCACGCACCACTGACAAGTCACAATCCTCTAAATCAGATTTCTCACATTTTCTCAGATTTACCCGATGGGACAGTGAAGGATTTTTCTTCTTTTTCTTTTTTTTTTTTCCTCCAGGGATTTTTTTCTGTTGACATTTTAATCAGGGAGAAGATTTGACAGGAAACAGGAGGATTACAGACGGTGCAACGCTGATATAAAGGATCCATTCACAGCTTCAAATGCATGTTGTTCAGCTGCAGCATAAACACGCATGGATCATGCTGCAGTAATTATGTGGAGATCATTCAACAATGCATAATGTACAGTTATGAGGGATTATAGTGTAAGCTTTAATGTTTTATTGCTCAAGATTGACTCAACCTGCAATAATAAGAGAATAAATGCTTTCAATTTCAGCAGAGCTCTGCCTAAAAAACCTAATTCTACATTATTAAGTGTTTTGTTTGTTGTTGGTCTGGACAAAAAAAGACATTTTAGGTTCAATCTTCAGCTTTGAGAAATATTGTTTGGTATATTTAATGCCCCAAACTAATCGATTAATTGTTTTAATAATCACAAGCTCAATATAAATGGTTGTTAGTTGCAGCTCTTGACATGAAAAACCTGATAAAATGTCCAGATTCTCTGGTTCCAGCTTCTGTTCTCTGATTATTTCCTGGTTTCTTTATTCTTCATTAACAGTAAACTGATGATCTTTGGGTTGTGGACAAAAAAAGACATTTTAGCTTCAATCTTCAGCTTTTGGGGAAACACCATTTTACACCGTTTCATGAAGCAAACAGTAGTCTGTAGATTAATCAACTCTGCAGCTCTACCTGATTAGATCTCCTCGACCAGACGTACGTAGTCTGGGTCCTGGGTTTTTACACCTTGCCTCCCCCCCGTTAAACACCAACAAACGTGGAGCTGATGTGGGCCCCGTCCTGCACGTCAGAGCTGGCAGACATGTACAGTCAGAGCCATATGGTGCAACGAGAACTAATGTGTTATCATACGCCGGGCCTGCTACCCACAGCTGTTTGTCTGTGTGGGCAGGTATGTGTTACTGTACGAGTGGACATATTCTGTAGGACCACTGCCATATGCTGCAGACGTCACTGCAGAAACGACGTAGGCGGAGGAATGAAAACATGACTTTATAGGCAGATATAAGCACATGAAGTCATGCAAATAATTTGAAATTACGTTTTCCCAATGCAGAGAATAGGAGATATTATATAGATAAGAGCAAACTTTACAAAATAGAGTTTTCCTCTTGTTGTTAGCATATTTACATTTTTACATTATTCAAGAATGAGAGATGGGTTTGGAAAAAAAAAAGTGAGTCGTGCACTCAGCAATTCAAAGATTATTACCTGCACTCAAGACTTAATTATTAAAGTCACAAAGGTCATAATAAATTAATACAAACGCTATTACAGAGATTTGTCTTTATTGTGGTTCCCTCAGGTCTCGTTTGTGTTAAGTTATTTTTAAAAAATCGAATCGCTAACTTAACCATCACGGCTTTGTCTTAAAAAAAAAAAGATATGTCACGTTACGATATTGCTTTTAATTAAAAGTTTTGCAAATGATTAAAGTTTGCTTGCTGCTAAAGACGTGCTGCAGCGCGTGCTGAAAACCTGTGGATTAAACATGCAGTGACATTAATCTCTTTTTCAGAAAAGGGATCTGCATTCATTCATTCATGCGCATCAAACGAGTAAATGCAAAATTTCACAGATAAAACATGCTTCCTGGTAAACATTCTATAGGATTTCCACAGTAATGCAAATATATATCGGTGTTGATATTAAAAACTCGTGCATTTATTTATTTTAACACGCTTGTGTGGGCTTTCTATTACAATATTAAAATGAATAAAGACATTTTTGACACTTGATCAAAGTCATTAACAAACCTGCAGCCGTGTTCTCTGTCGTCTCTTGAGTTGCTGTCTGTGTAAATGCATCGAATCAGCGAATCTTCCACAAAGTCACAGACACTTTCCCATTTTCATTTTAATATGATCATAGAACGCTCAGGCAAGTATGTGAAAATGCAAATTGGATTATTGCATTTCCATTTAAATTTTCCTTTTTTTTTTTTTACCCGCACGGCACGTTACACCTGTGGAAAAAAAACTCTGAGGTTGTGGAATTACTGGCTTCATTTTCAAGTTTACATTATCATTTTAATATAGTCCCCCTATAGGCTCCTATAATAATGGAAATTAAATCATGTTATATTAAAACAAATGGGACTGAAGGAGGTGCTGGAAAGAAATGTCACACGTCAGAAGGTTGTTGGCTCCCTGTTCCCTCACAGGGAGTGTGTGTGTGTGTGTGTGTGTGTGTGTGTGTGTGTGTGTGTGTGTCAAAGTGCATCTACCCACTGTCTATATTTCTTTCACTGTGTGTGTGTGTGTGTGTATGTGCCTATGTGTGTGTGTGTGTGTGTGTATGTGCCTGTGTGTGTATGTGCCTATGTGTGTGTGTGTGTGTATGTGCCTGTGTGTGTGTGTGTGTATGTGCCTGTGTGTGTGTGTGTGTGTGTGTGCCTATGTGTGTGTGTCATGGTGCATATACCCACTGTCTATATATGTCTTTCACTGTGTGTGTGTGTGTGTGTGTGTGTGTGTATGTGCCTGTGTGTGTGTGTTTGTGTATGTGCCTGTGTGTGTGTGTGTGTGTGTGTGTGTGTGTGCCTATGTGTGTGTGTCATAGTGCATATACCCACTGTCTATATATGTCTTTCACTGTGTGTGTGTGTGCCTGTGTGTGTGTGTTTGTGTGTGTGTGTGTGTGTGTGTTTGTGTGTGTGTGTCACGGTGCATCTACCCACTGTCTATATGTGTCTTTCACTGTGTGTATGTGCCTGTTTGTGAAAGAGTGACCGACAGCAACTGAAAATAATGTGTGTGTGCAGCTGCAGAAGTGTGTGTGTGTGTGTGTGTGTGTGTGTGTGTGTGTGCTGCATCAGGCAGCAGCTGGATTTCTCCCTCCCTGCATTTGCTGCATGACAGTACATTATATCCGTGTTGTAGCTGCAATCGGCCGCTATCAGACGCGTATTGCTCTGCAGCGTGGTGTGTGTTGCTGCGCTCCGTCCGCCTCCCTGCACCTGGACGACCTTCCTCCACGCAGCATCCGCATTCGCAGCGGAATGCTCCGGGGTGTTGATGCTGCAGGAGGCATCTGGGATCTCCTGCGATCTCCCGCTCTGTCCTCGCTGCAACATCTTCCCTGTTTCCACTGGAGTGGATGTTCAGCGTTTATGTAGGACGCAGTAGATTCAGTTTTACATCAGGAGAGGAGGTAATGCTGGGCCTGGGATTCACATGATTAAACAATGTCAGTGAATATGGTTAATAAGTACATCATTAATACAATAATACAGTGGTTTTCAGACTTTTTCCCCTGGAACCACTGCAATAGTTAAATAGTTCAATATAACATTGATAGTTTCCCTTGATAATAATCATTTTCTCCTGCTTGTATGATCAATAATTCACCTATAAGAAATATATTCTAGCAATTATTGTTAGAACTCTATCACGTGTTTCTACATTTATGTATAAAAAGTAGGTTATTTAGCATAAAATGTTCACCAAATATTTACAACAATCAATATTTATCAATATAGACAGTTTTTTTTTGTCTCTCCCAGCTCACACATGATACAAGTTCTCCATTAACTATTCCCTTTATTACTTTAATTAAAGAACTCCAATTACAAACTCTAACATGGAAATGAACAACCAATGTTTTAATTATCTTGCACAGAGTCACAGGAGTCTGCTTTGACTTTTCTAGGAAACATTTCACAGAGCTGTGAAACGACAATTTGGGGAAAAAAGAGGACAGTCATATCCAAATAGATGATTTCACATTACAGGTCGGAACATGATGCTGATGACGCTGCAGCTGCAACACAAACACACACACACACACACACACACACACACACACACACACACACACACACACACACACACACACACACACACACACACACACACACACACACACAGGTTTATCTTAAATAAACAGGGGATCCGTCAATCTAACAAACAGAACTAATCCTGCAGTTTTTTAACAGCAGCAAAAAAATCCGATCTGAGAGTCTAAATCTGCATGTACACAGGAATCTGGAACCTTTGAGTCTAATGCAGGAGGAGAGGAAGCAAGACATGAGAAAAACAAAGATT
>JAYKQN010000039.1:245000-257500 GCA_036785175.1 Eupleurogrammus muticus | reverse complement strand
ATCATTTTATAAATCAAACAACTAATCGATGGATTAATGTATGATCAGAATAGTCATTGTTCGCAGCTCTACAACAACAATAAATAATAAAACACTCTTCTTATTAAGACATTTCTTAATAAAGGAAATAAAGAAAATGAATATGAGAATATGAGGGAAATAAGGATTTTAAGTGTGGACATACCAGCAATAAATAAATCAAATATACTCATGTAAAATGATCATCGGGTATAAATAAATATTCAGAAATAGTTGTAACTCAATTAGAAGTACAGCAGCTAAAATAATAATGTTGATAAACCGTGTTTCTCTGATTATAGATTGTAGTAGTGACTGTTTTTTCTGTTTGCAGCAGCCAGTGTTTAAGTAAAACAAGGACGTTGATGTTGAATGATAACACTAAAAGCTGCCTGTTTAATTCAGAACGCTACAGATCTATGGTTGTTTCTACCTGATATGACAGAACGTCGCCTCCCTGTAAATATCGTTGCTTAGAGGAAGCCTCGGTCCAGGAGTGTGGACGCCGCTGGTCTGTGATTTATTAGTGAGATCAGTGGAGAGGCCTTTATGTCTGCCATGTTGGTTTTATTGCATTTGAATCATCTGCGTCAGGCAGACGGGCGGCATGACGCGGAATAAAAATCACTTTTCGGGACGTTTTACGTTTTAAGTCCTGCTGAGGACGAGGCCTCGTCATATCAGACTGAACCTGTCTGGGTCCAGGAGGGTTTATAGCGGATCACAGACATAAACTAACAAGACCAGGAACTAATGAGGAGGATTTGGTCCCGAGTCGTCGGAGTCAAACTGTTTAATCTCTATTCTAACATGGCCTAAATACACACAGCCATTCATCTGTCACTCTAATCTGTCAGCATAATCTGCTTTTATTTACATTTTAAAATGGACTGGAAAGCGAGAAAAACGCTTCTTTGATGTAAACTGACTTTTACGCTTTGTTTTTGTTGGTTTTTGTCCACATTTCCTGGAGGCAGACTGTAAATCACTGTTCTCAAACTTAAAGTTTTCTGTCTCCAAACCTAATCAGAATCAGACCTACTTAAAGTGCATTACTCTAACGTCGTCTGCAGCATCCTCCGCAGTGATTCTGCCGTCCAGCAGCTTAATGCAAATGACACTTTTTTTTTTTTCTCTACTACAACAGAAGTAGCAGAGCGTGCAGTGATGGATTATCAGACCTGGAGTATTATGTCCACACCATTATGCAAAGCTATTCCTGACTGACAATGTAATGGAAATACTAAATTAGCAGCGGATTGGCTCCCCCGGTGTCAGACATATGGAGGAAAAAAAGGCAATATGTGTTCATAGAGTAGTGGCTAGTGGTAGTGGAGGTGTTCCTAATCACTGGAAACCTGCACATGGGAAATAAACCGCTCACTGCGGTCGGACTGCGGACGCGAAGCAAGGAGGCAAAGAGCAAATTATCATCCTGCTGTTACTGGAGGAGGCTGCACGTCCATAGGAGAACAGATACCAGGGTGGAAAAATCAGTCAGGTCTGGAGACTGGCTGGGCCATGCTAGAACCTTGATATGCTTCTTACGGAGCCAGTCCTTGGTTTTCCTGGCTGTGTGCTTTGGGTCGTTGTCGTGTTGGAAGACCCAGCCACGACCCATCTTCAATGCTCTGACTGAGGGAAGGAGGTTGTTCCCCAAAATCTCACAATACACGGCCCCAGTCATCCTCTCTTTAATGCAGTGCACTCGTCCTGTCCCATGTGCAGAAAAACACCCCCAAAGCATGATGCTACCACCCCCATGCTTCACAGTAGGGATGGTGTTCTTCGGATTGTACTCTTCATTCTTCTTCCTCCAAACACGCTTAGTGGAATTATGACCAAAAAGTTCTATTTTGGTCTCATCTGACCACAAAACTTTCTCCCATGACTCCTCTGTATCATCCAAATGGTCATATGCAAACTTAAGACGGGCCTTGACATGTGCTGATTTAAGCAGGGGAACCTTTCGTGCCATGCATGATTTCAAATCATGACGTCTTAGTGTATTACCTACAGTAACCTTGGAAACGTTGGTCCCAGTTCTTTTCAGGTCATTGACCAACTCCTGTCGTGTAGTTCCGGGCTGATTCCTCACCTTTCTTAGAATCATTGAGACCCCACGAGGTGATATCTTGCATGGGGCTCCACTCCGATTGAGATTGACCGTCATGTTTAGCTTCTTCCATTTTCTAATGATTGCTCCAACAGTGGACCTTTTTTCACCAAGCTGCTTGGCAATTGCTCCGTAGCCCTTTCCAGCCTTGTGGAGGTGTACAATTTTCTCTCTTGTGTCGTTGGACAGCTCTTTGGTCTTCGCCATGTTACAAGTTAAAGTCTTGCTGATTGTATGGGGTGGACAGGTGTCTTTATGCAGCTAACCACTTCAAACAGGTGCATCTGATTAAGGATGATACATGGATGCAGGTGGACTTCTAATGGGCGGACTAACAGGTCCTTCAGGGTCAGAAATCTTGATGACACACAGGTGTTCAAATACTTATTTGCCGCTATATCACACAAATGAATTATTTAAAAATCATGCATTGTGATTTCTGGATTTTTCTTTTTAGTTTATCTCATTCACAGTGGACATGCACCTACGATGAAAATTTCAGACCCCTCCATGATTTCTAAGTGGGAGAAATAGCAAAATAGCAGGGTGTTCAAATACTTGTTTTCTTCACTGTATATATATATATATATATATGTATGTATATATATATATATATATATATATATATATATATATATATATATATATATATATATATATATATATATATATGTATGTATATATATATATATATATATATATATATATATATATATATATATATATATTCCGCCCCTCATGTTGCTCATTCAGTAAAAATGTGCATCATTTTTTCCTGCTAAATAATACAAAAACAGTTTTCTGACAACTGTTCTTGTATTATTTAACCTTTAACCGTTATGTAATGCGTAATGTTAACAGAAGAAGCAAAGTTTAGGCTTTACTGCAGGTTTTTGTCGGGTATTTTGAGGAAGCACAAAACAGAAAAAACATGTTCAGTATATCTGTGAATCAAAGGTTGGATGAGTTGATTCCTGTAGGTTTAGTTCCTTTCACCCGAAAGCAGACATTTGTATGTAGAGCTAAGAATAAAATGTCCCTTAACTCCTATTGTTCTGGTTTCAAAACTGTTTAAAGTATAAAAGTCAAGTTAATTTTATTTCCTTGTTTTTACATGATTTAAACAAACAGCAGCACAACATCCTCTGATCCTCAGATATCAACGATCAGATTGAATTATTTTTCTTTTGGTTTGACTCTTCTCATGAGATTTATTCACAATAATAAACGTGGACTGGGTTCCTAATCAGCCTAATCATTGGTGGGTGGTAGATTTAAGTAATGAGATTATATTTTAGCACATTTAGTTGTTGCCATGCTTCAGACTTCTTGAAAAAGTCACGTCTCACTTTGTGAAAATGTTTCACTTTACTTTCTCTCGTGTTCTTGTAGAAGTTTTCGTCCAGTCCCTGGCGTCCTGCAGCTGTGGGTTTGAGTGGCGATCCTCTAAAGGACAAACAGCAAACAGGAGCTGGTGTAGGTGTGTTTTTCTCGCACCTTTTCAGAGCGATCGGTTTAAAAACATAATCACTGCTCCGCGTTTAAACAAATCAATTAACTGTTAATTAATCACACAGCTTTTTTTTATGGTGCTTTATGTGGACATGGATCGATCTACAATTTACCCCCTCGCAGAATGGAAGGGACCTTTAGCTCGATTCTAATTTCATCTCCGATCGCTTTTCCAGCATCGATCTTCATACAGGCTGCAAGGCTCAGAGGGATGTCGAGGGGGGGGCTGATATGGAGATGGACATTGATCTGGAATGAGGAGCTGAGATGTCTCAGAGCTCAGAGGAGACGAGTAGAAACCAGAGGGGAGATTCTTTCTGTTTCTTGTTGACAGGTTCCTCTGTCTCGGTCTTTCTGAGGCTTTAGATTCCGGCCTGAGGTGGAGTCTCTGACAGCAGTGTCTAGATAAGAGGTTAAAGATGTAAAAATCCTGCTCATAGTACGTAAAGATGGTGGAAAACTCCCTGCTTTCAAGCCCTGAAAATAGCTTCAAATGTGCCTCACAATAATAATAATAATGATAAAACACAATGAGACAGTAAGAGATAGAAGTGGAACAATTAGTCAATTAACTATTAAAAAAATCACCAACAATTTTCATAATTAATTTCAGTCACTTTTAATAAGAAAATGTCTAAATTCTCTGGTTCCAGCTTCTGTTCTCTGATTATTTCCTGGTTTCTTTATTCTTCAATAATAGTAAACATTTTAGCTTCAATCTTTAGCTTTGGAAAACACTGATCATTTAATGAACCAAACTACTAATTGATTCAATAATCAATAGATTATTCCACTATTAAAATTCTCTTCATGTATGAAAATAACCTGATAATTTATACAAATAATAATCTATATATCTATTTATGTTAGAGCTGCAATAATTAGTCAATTAATCGATTAGTTACCTACTATTATATTTTCAATCATCTACTTTGATAATCCATTTTTCAATTTTGAGTAATATTTTAAGTAGAAAATGTCCAAATTTCAAAGTTCTATCGATTTAACTTCTTTGCAGATGACACCCAGCTCTATTCAGTAAACTACAGCTGCAACAATTAGTCAATTAATCAATTAGTTTCCAAATCTCATATTAACCATTAACTATTTTATTTAACAGTTAATCAATTTGAGTCATTTTTTAATAAAATGTCCAAATGCTCTGCTTCCAGCTTCTGTTCTCTGATTATTTCCTGGTTTCTTTATTCTTCTATAATAGTAAACTGATGATCTTTGGGTTGTGGACAAAAAAAGACATTTTAGCTTCAATCTTTAGCTTTGACAAACACTGATCAACCCTTACACCATTTAATGAACTAAACTACTAATTGATTCAGTAATCAATAGATTAATCCACTATCAGAATAGTTGCAGCTTTACATTAAATCAGATTCCTTCATTCTCTTCATCATCTGCCTCCTTCCTGTTGGAAAAATGTTCTATGAACTCAACTTCTTTGCAGATGACACCCAGCTCTATTCAGTAAACTACAGCTGCAACAATTAGTCAATTAATCAATTAGTTTCCAACTATCATATTAACCATTAACTATTTAATTTAGCAGTTAATCAATATGAGTCACTTTTAAGTGGAAAGTGTCCAAATTTTCTGGTTCCAGCTGATTGACTTTTTCCATCATTTTATAAATCAAACAACTAATCGATGGATTAATGGACCATCAGAATAGTCGTTGTTCGCAGCTCTACAACATGGAGACATGGAAACATCGATGTATACTCTATATACAGGAGGGAAAAGAGAAGAAAAAGGGTAAAATGGGCTGTTCTCCCCTCTGCCCTCCACAATCCTCCCGTGCCAAACCCCTGATTTCTCACTTTCAGCCTGTTTATTCTTTCTTATCTCTCTCCCTCTTATTTTCTCATGTCTTGTGAGGAGGTCAGGAGGTGGAGGAGAGGAGCTGGTTTGGCCTGAGAAAGCGAAATAAAGCAGAGAGATGGTCTTTTTTTCCTGTGCTGTGGGTGTCCTTAACCCCCCCCACGACCTCCAGCCTGTTGTGTGTGGGTGTGTAGATTTGAGGATATATTTCACGAGGCTCTGCTTGTCTTTCTGCAGTAATTACGATAACCTCTCAGCCTCCTCTCACGCGAATCTGTGTGTAACCACTCGTCTGGGGATCAGAGAGATGTTTTCACAGCGGTGGAATCCAACGGGACGGAGAAGGAGGGTCATCTCCCCCGGTATCGACAGATTGTTAATCCTCATTAGGAACTTTGTTATTTATAGAGGCCAGTTTAAAGCTGGAAATGCTGCCGTAGGAGTTATTCCTCATGATTTATTGTAAAAAGAGAGTTTTACACATTTGGAATTGTAATAGGTGGCATAAGAAAATACATAGAATATGAATACTCCGTCGTAGCATCTGCCCTGTTCTACGCAGTAGTCTGCTGGGGGGGCAGATGCTCAGACGGGGACAGAAGGAAAATCGACAAAATTGTACGGAAGTCTAGCTCTGTACTGGGATGTCCTCTGGAGTCGGTGGTGGTGGTGGGAGAGAGGAGGATGTTGGCAAAGCTGACATTCATCATGGACAACCCCCATCACCCTCTGCATGGGGTGGTGGGTGCACTGAGCAGCTCCTTCAGCCAGAGACTCAAACACCCTCGCTGCAAGAAGGAGCGCTTTCGCAGATCATTTATCCCGACAGCAATAAGACTCTATAACATAACATACAAATAACCCTCACTGTAGTCACTGTCACTTTTTCACTGGTCACTTTTTCTCTTCACACACACCCTGCACCTTAAGTATGCATTAGCTATGTATGTGTACATGTGGGTATGTGCGTGGATATGTATGTCCATATATATATATGCAAATATGTGTGTATGTGTATGTATGTAGGTATGTACGTGCATGTATGTATGTATATATGCTTTGCTTATGCATGCTCTTTTCTTACTATTTATTAGCATTTATTAGCATAGCATAATGCATACTGTGTATGCGGATCAACAAATTCTGCGAATTTGTACATAGTGTTGTGTGTTTTTTATATATTTATTATTTATTATTTTTTTTATAGTTTTTTTTATCTTCAGCTTTATTTTCTTCTCTTTATCTGTAACGCTGCAGTAACAGACAAATTTCCCCGTTATGGGATCAATAAAGTTTATCTTCTTCTTCTTCTTCTTATTTTATTCAAGATAATGTCAAAAATATCACATGGTGTAACCCTAAAAACTTTGTACTATATAGTTTAAGTCTCTGAAAAAGGTTCTAAAAAAAATAACGCCATCAAATGACATGAAACCAACATGAACAAAATGTACTTTTGATTCTAGATAAGTTCTAGAAAGTTTTACTTACTACTACTATTTATTATTAATATTATTATAATTATTACTTACTTCTTATTTGCCACTGACCCGTACACATTCTCATTACCAGTTATTTTACATCCAAGCATTTACCGCTAAAATACAGTTTAATGAGTTGGCTGTATTATTATTCATGTTCTATTCTCCTCTTTTAACCTTGAGCCAAAAAAATCCTAAATGGAAACTCAAAATATCATAAAATTTTTTTTACAATTGGCTGGAAAAGTTGTTGAGATGTGATAAATTGCGTTGTGAATTTGACCTTTAAAAGCTACCACATTAAAAGTGTGGAGTGATGAGGAAAACCGTAATGTTCCTCGAATTAAAACATGAAACACACATAATTGTCGTAAATGTCATAATCCCATCATGTTTTAATTGCGTCGTCATTGTTGTCTCACGTCATTGTCTTTCGTTGTTTAATGGACAAAGCAATAATTCATTAAACACGCATTAATCCTAATTTATTTTTGCCAATATTCTGGAAATTATGGTAAAATTAATATCTGTCATTAATAGTTTCGTTGACCTTGGAAAGTGGTGACACTTTTTTATTCAACGCATCCATGGATCATTACAGAACAGTTTTGGGAAAAGTTTAAAGCTTTACATCAATATACGTTCAGCTCAAGGTCCCCTCTCATCTCTCAGTATTTCCCTGAATTTATAGAATTAAAGTGGAATAAAAATGAGCAACATTTCAGTGTCCAGAATGGCCATGGAGTTAACCACCTAAGACCAGGCGTATTTTTATTAGTTTTCCAGATACAAACACAAAGGTTATTGGACTTAAACCTGGAATCAGAATAAATCTATAACATGTGAGGTGATTACAGAAGAGTCAGATTATTACTATTTGTGTTGATAAAATGCTCTAAATCACTGAGGTTCATTAAGAACATGAAGAATATTTTCTGTAAATGTTTAAAAAGGAGATTATAAAGGAGCCAATTAAATAATCCCACAAACAGCTCCAATCTAAATAAATCTCTAAATAGTGGTTAGTTGCAGCTACTACTGATATTATATTAAACTATTTTATTATTGTATTGATGATGTGGATATTGATGATATATATTGATGCTGTAACAGGAACATTGGGTTTTACTGCAGATAAAATACTTTATTTAGTGTTGGAGCTCAGGTTTTCTGTATCAGTGTTTTTTATTTTAACAGGTTAAATGAGCCTGAGAAGCAGTTTTCCTGCTATAAATGATAATAAATGTGGAATATCTCTACAAACACAAAGGTTGTTGGACTAAAACCTGGAATCAGAATAAATCTACAACATGTGAGGAGACGACAGAAGAGTCAGAATCTATTTATGCTGATGATACACAGAAAATATAAGTAGAATATTGAAAAAATATTGTGTTTTACTAGTTCAAATTTATAAATTATTATTCCATAAAATTCTCTAAATCACTGAGGATCATTAAGAACATGAAGAATATTTTCTGTAAAATGTTTAAAAAGGAGATTATAAAGGAGCCAATTAAATAATCCCACAAACAGCTCCAATCTAAATAAATCTCTAAATAGTGGTTAGCTGCAGCTACTACTGATATTATATTAAACTATTTTATTATTGTATTGATGATGTGGATATTGATGATATATATTGATGCTGTAACAGTAACATTGGGTTTTACTGCAGATAAAATACTTTATTTAGTGTTGGAGCTCAGGTTTAACATCAGGTTAAATCAACACCTTTATTAAATAAAAATACAGCCGTCATCAAGATAAAATGACTGTAAAGAGTAAAATAGTTTCCTTCCTGTGATAGATAGCTGTGTAGAAGCAGGTGAAACCATGCTGTCCATAACTGATGCAGCATTCATGGCTGCCGCTGACCTTCAGCGGTTAAATCACGTTTTCTTCAACATGACCATCCATCGACTCTTCAGGAGAACGTGCCAACGCCGCGGCTCCTGATCAATTACAGCATCACATGATGGATTCACCGTCTCAAAGGTCTGTTAGGAGCCCGACGGAAAGCATCATTGGAAATGTTTTTTTTATTTCAAACGTCCCCTGACAGTATTTGACAGTTTTGCGGTCCTATTAAGGAGATTTAAAGCTCGATTTAGCCTCCGTGTGCGTTTCCGTCATTTAGGAAGATAACTTATGAAGC
Source organism: Eupleurogrammus muticus (assembly GCA_036785175.1). Classification (NCBI taxonomy): domain Eukaryota; kingdom Metazoa; phylum Chordata; class Actinopteri; order Scombriformes; family Trichiuridae; genus Eupleurogrammus; species Eupleurogrammus muticus. The sequence goes on along the minus strand of JAYKQN010000039.1, from coordinate 248,379 downwards.
ATTGTTATATTATAAAGACGCGATATACTCTCGCCGAAGCTTTCCAGAGATTTATCGGGACTCGCGGTCGTACGTTATAATCTTCGTCAATAGCCATAAACAAAAGGCTTGTTTATGCCCGGCGGCCGGCGAGGTTCTGGGAACCCTTTACGACGGGAGTTATTAGAGGAGGAAACCCAGACGTCGTGTCTGCCAGACGCCAGAAAACAGCCATTAGGACTCTAAGAGACGAGGCCATAAAGCCGTCTGAGAGCACCAGTCAGTGCAGAGGTCCGCGGCCCCGGACCGGCACCGGTACCACCGCGGGGCCGGGTAATTACCGGCTGATTATCTCAGCAGGTCCACAATGGATTCCATCCCATTGGAAAACGGCCGTGTAAGTGATTTTCTACAGCTGCTATGATCTGGGGTTGGGGGGGGGGCGTCCAGACCTCCAGGGCACGCCGCTAATTATTTCTCAATCCGTAAAACCCGCGGCAGACGTCTGACTCATGGCGCAGTAATTACTTGACGTTTAAGAAATTCTTATTTTTCACTCTCGCTAAACACCACATGGGAGGACACTTCAGGATGATTTAATTTTCGTATGCCGTGTTCACTCATATGTAAACCTTCATCACAAGAAAGTATGAATGTCATTAACCGTCTATAAGGTCACTTATAAATCTATAATCACTTACACCCCAGGTTTATTTGTCAGGTTTCCTGCTATATGATAATAAACCTGGAATCACAATAACAGGTTAACGTTCTTTATTCCAGCAGCATTGGTCCATATAATAAGGAGGAAGGCGTCATGTCAACAGCTTGTATTGGATCACACATGCACACAAACACGACGTCGCTCTCCTTGAGTGACACGCCTGTTTTCATAATTATTCTTGAATATTCACTTTTTGCCTTTGAAAGATCTAATTAAATATGAATGAATTTCCTCCCTCAGCTTCTGTTTTTTTAGAGTAAGACGAGCACCAGCCCCTCCAATCACCAGCTTTTATGATGCTAAGCTGCCATCAATTATATCTCATTTGATCTGCTCCCTCCACGGCCTGACGGGGGGGCCACGTGGCCCCCCAGCAACTCGCTAATTAAAGCAGTAATTAGTCCTAATCCTGGGCTTCAGAATGAGCTCCTTAGTGAGCCAGGTGTGGCGGACTGATTCTCCTCATTTATTCACTCTTTCTCAATTTTCATACTAACCGGCTATTGTGTCCTTTGCAGCACAGTTGGTATAATATCTGAGAGCTGAAGTGTGATCCCTAATAACAGAATGTGAGGAGGGAGGATTACTTTAAACCTTTCTTTTTACTAACAGGGGATGCAGTGTAATGAGAAAAGCTCCAAGATTCACATCCAAACTTGGATTTTTTTCATCCAGAACAATAGTCCACAACCCAAAAATCATCAGTTTGCTATTATAGAAGAATAAAGAAACCAGGAAATAATCAGAGAACAGAAGCTGGAACCAGAGAATTTGGACATTTTAGAATTAAAAAAATGACTAAAATGTATTACTGCTAAATAAAATACTTAATGGTTAATATGACAGTTAGAAACTAACTGATTAATTGACTAATTGTTGCAGCTGTAGTTTACTGAATAGAGCTGGGTGTCATCTGCAAAGAAGTTGAGTTCATAAAACATTTTGCCAACAGGAAGGAGGCAGATGACGAAGAGAATGAAGGAATCTGATTTAATGTAAAGCTGCAACTATTCTGATAGTGGATTATTCTATGGATTATTGAATTAATTAGTTGTTTGGTTCAATAAATGGTGTAAAACTTTGAGTGTTTCAAGCTGAAGATTGAAGCTAAAATGTCTTTTTTTGTCCACAACCCAAAGATCATCAGTTTACTATTATAGAAGAATAAAGAAACCAGGAAATAATCAGAGAACAGAAGCTGGAACCAGAGAATCTGGACATTTTAGAATTAAAAATGACTCAAATCAATTAATCAATTAGTAAAATTGTTGGCAACTAATCAATTAATCAACTAATTGTGCAGCTTTACTGGATGATAATTACTTCCTAATCACCAAGTGAATTTTTCACCATTTACAGATCAAAACTGTAAATATTTTATAGTTTGAGCCCTGGCAGATATTCACTGATTTTTACATTTCTGGGAAGAAACAGGAACTCGTGCATATATTTTTTTATGGGCCGGATCAGACCCTAAAGCGGCCCGGTTCTGGTCCCCGGGCCACATGTTGGACCACACATTGTTAAACACACAAGAATCATAATGAATGTCTGTTTCCTTGTTTTAATACGAATTCATTATGTTGCATAAAACTGTATTTTTTAGGACTAAAACACAGATCTATGCATATTCTATACATGAACACGCATTCATTTTGTCACATTTTCACAGTAAAGCTGCATAAAACGCTCCTCTGGTCTCTGCTTCCACATAAAGAAGTAGCACAATTTACCTGATTAAGAATTAACTCAAACTGACTCATTCATCACCTGAAACAGTGATATCTCAATTAGCGTTATTATTTTTGGCTTCTTACCCAAAATGGACTTGTAAAAGTGCTTTTCAATTTATACTCAGTGAGTTTTCCCACTGTGACGTAAAACTGGTGAACAATTTAAACTAATTAAGTTTTATTATAGATTTAATGGCTTGCCTTATTATTTTATTGTCATCTTATTTAAATTATACACGAGGTGATTGATTGATTGAATTTCTATTTTATTTGACCGTTTCAATTTAAAAGAAGAAACCAGCAGCTCTGCCAAGAATAAAAGTAAAAATATTTGCACTGCACTTTATTTAATAGAGGTCAACATGTGAAGGATTTCTAGGGAAAATCAAGCTGAACAGGGAATAATGTCAATATCTGTCGATGGATCAATCGATTAGTTGACAGCTATTACATTCATCGACAATTATTTAGATTGCACAGTAAAACAGTTTTTAACTAACACCATCTGATCTTCAGTTTTATGTTTTTACCTTAAAATTTCAGTAATTTACCAAGAGGCAGGAGCACCTCCGAAAGTCTGCTCATTATTAATTCATTATCCATAAAAAAAGTAATGAATAAAAGCACAATGTAAAAATGTCTACTGACAGTGTGTCTGAGATACTGATTAGTTAATTAGTTCAATTAGTTGCCACCTACCTGCACCTTGTCTGTGTGTGTGTGTGTGTGTGTGTGAGAGAGAGTGTGTGTGTGAGTGTGAGTGTGTGTGTGTGTGTGAGTGTGTGTGTGAGTGTGAGAGTGAGTGTGTTGGTGTGTGTGTGTGTGAGTGTGTGTGCGTGCGAGTGTGAGTTTGTGTGTGAGTGTGTGTGTGTGTGTGAGTGTGTGTGTGAGTGTGTGTGAGCGTGAGTGTGAGTGTGTGTGTGTGAGTGTGTGTGTGTGTGTG
>JAYKQN010000039.1:170000-242500 GCA_036785175.1 Eupleurogrammus muticus | reverse complement strand
TCATGGCTTTCTTCAAATCAAAGCATCATAGAAACTTACATCAGTTGGTCTGAGCCTGTTCTGAGCTATACTTTTATGTTCCAGGCTAGTTTACATGGTTCATAGTCAGAATGTGATCACTAACACAACCTCACACCTCTATTTTAACCTGAAAACACACTGAAGTTCCTGTATTTCTGCACATCTGGCTGCAGATTTTTTTAATTTATTGATATGCACAGCACTTTATATTTAATTATTAACATTTAACTTGAGAAATTTAGACTAAATTCCTATAAAACATTATATCCTAAAGCCTTTATCACTCACCAGAAGAAAGTGATATTAGAATGATGTTAAGAGCTTAACAGCCTCCATCATGGAATCTGTTAAATTAAGTCTGACTTTAGTAAAATAGTGAAACGTCCATTTTTCTACCAGGGTCAGTTCAACAGATGATAGTTGATACTGAACTAAATAGAGTATTACAACATGAAAAAACATTTCTCTCTATTCACAGGTCAAATGGAACCTGTACATCTCTCCTCTGTATATCGTTAGGTTCGTTAGGTTCGTTGTGAGATGAGATTTGCGTGAAACGAATCGGATAAAAACACCTGCTTTCTGTTTCTGGACCTTTGCCCTCCACATCGAGGCTTTCACTGCAATCAATGTCTGATAAAAGCAGAGGGAGGAACATAAAAACAAAAAAACGAGTGGCTGACGTCCAGCTTTTATTCTGCTGGGTGTCACTTCCTCTTCAGTCCAAGGGTTTTAACAGTAGGTCACAGACTCACAGACCCATACAGTAAAGCTATTAAAATAAACTATTTGGCCCCCTTGAACTTTGTGACCTTTTGCCACATTTCAGGCTTCAAACATAAAGATATAAAACTGTCATTTCTTGTGAAGAATCAACAACAAGTGGGACACAATCATGTAGTGAAACACACTTTATTGGATATTTTAAACTTTTTTGGGCGTGCAAAACCATTCAGCCCCATTGAGTTAATACTTTGTAGCGCCACCTTTTGCTGCGATTACAGCTGCAAGCCCCTTTGTTGTATGTCTCTATCAGTTTTGCACATCGAGAAACTGATATTTTTGCCCATTCCTCCTTGCAAAACAACTCGAGCTCAGTGAGGTTGGATGGAGAGCGTTTGTGAACAGCAGTTTTCAGTTCTTTCCACAGATTCTCCATTGGATTGAGGTCTGGACTTTGACTTGGCCATTCTAACACCTTGATATGTTTTTTGGTGAACCACGCCATTGTAGCTTTTGCTTTATGTTTTGGATCATTGTCTTGTTGGAAGACAAATCTCCGTCCCAGTCTCAGGTCTTTTGCGGACTCCATCAGGTTTTCTTCCAGAATGGTCCTGTATTTGGCTCCATCCATCTTCCCATCAATTTTAACCATCTTCCCTGTCCCTGCTGAAGAAAAGCAGGCCCAAACCATGATGCTGCCACCACCATGTTTGACAGCTGTGCTGCTTTTACGCCAAACATAACGTCTTGCATTGTTGCCAAAAAGTTCGATTTTGGTCTCATCTGACCAGAGCACCTTCTTCCACATGTTTGGTGTGTCTCCCAGGTGGCTTGTGGCAAACTTTAAACGACACTTTTTATGGATATCTTTAAGAAATGGCTTCCTTCTTGCCACTCTTCCATAAAGGCCAGATTTGTGCAGTATGGACAGATTCTCCCACCTCAGCTGTAGACCTCTGCAGTTTATCCAGAGTGATCATGGGCCTCTTGGCTGCATCTCTGATCAGTCTTCTCCTTGTATGAGCTGAAAGTTTAGGGGGACGGCCAGATCTTGGTAGATTTACAGTGGTCTGATACTCCTTCCATTTCAATATTATTGCTTGCACAGTGCTCCTTGGGATGTTTAAAGCTTGGGAAATCTTTCTGTATCCAAATCCAGCTTTAAACTTCTCCACAACAGTATCTCGGACCTGCCTGGTGTGTTCCTTGTTCTTTAAACAGACCTCTGAGACTATCACAGTGCAGGTGCATTTATACAGAGACTTGATTACACACAGGTGGATTCCATTTATCATCGTTAGTCATTTAGGTCAACATTGAATCATTCAGAGATCCTCACTGAACTTCTGGACAGAGTTTATTGCACTGAAAGTAAAGGGGCTGAATGATTTTGCACGCCCAATTTTTGTTTTTTATTTGTTAAAAAAGTTTAAAATATCCCATAAAGTGTGTTCCACTTCATGATTGTGTCCCACTTGTTGTTGATTCTTCACAAGAAAATTACAGTTTTATATCTTTATGTTCGAAGCCTGAAATGTGGCAAAAGGTCACAAAGGGGCCAAATAGTTTCGCAAGCCACTGTAGACTGATATACAGGAAAAGTGCATGTATTCAGTAGAAATATGATCAATATATATGTGGATCAGACTCAAGCCAAACACACTCGGAACAGAATTTAATTGATCGAATTAACGGAGTCGCTCCAGGAATCGTTGTCATGGTAATTTCACTTCTAATACTGGAAAACCTGCTTTCCTCTTAAATAGAGAGAGACAAGTGCAATGTTTAATATAGAGAGATGCTGATCAATAATCACAATGTGTGGTTGACCTGATGGATCAATTACCTGTTGGTGTATTATGGGTTAGGTGAGTAGGGATGTGAGGATTCATTGATCATCAAAATGGGCTAAAAGGTGTTGATTGATCAATCTCAACCTTAATCCTGTCCTATACTTGTTTTATTAGCACATTATTTTCGTATTAAAATGAACATTTTTGGTATTTTATATAGAAACTGACCATTCACTTTAGCCATGTTGCATCAGTGAAATAAAGGAGCATTTCTTAAAAAAAAGATTTTGGCATATTGTTTGATAATTGAGTCTATCGAGGCCTCCCTGTTGTATTATTCCCATTGTAGGTGTTTTTCATATTCTTCATTGCCTGTCTCCCACTTTTATGAAAATTCAACAACAACAACAGGAAAAACAGCCGCGTGAATCAGAGGATGATGTTCCTAATTAAAAGTTAATTCACTCGCTGCCCGCGTGGTTCCTCGTCCCTATGTAACCGGCGCTATCGAGCAATTAAAAGATAACCTTGCAACAGGAGGTCAATATTTTCCCACCTATTCTCAAATAAAATACCAACAAATAAACACAAGTCCGTGTCGAGGCTGCTCCATGTTTTATTCATGGAGGCGCAGCCTAAAGGAAATGTGTTTGTCCTGTAGTTACAGGGGTTTTCTGATAACAGCTGAGGTACACAGCAGCAAATGGTTCTAACGAGTATTTTAATTATATATCAGCTTCATGTTTTCTGTCTATGAGGCCTCATTTGTACGTTCAAACATCTCATATCAGCATAAAGTTACGATAAACTGATTAGAACCTGGACCCATTTCAAGGAAAATGATGTTTGGTGGAAACACATTCATGAAACGTTTTTTTGGAAATACTAACACCCAGTATCAGAGTCTTTTTATTCAGATCCTGTCAACATATATCAGAGTTATAACTTTGTTGGTTTAACAACACATTACTTGAACAGAACAGAAACTATATTAAATAAAAAATAATATTCCTATAATACACTTTTTATTAGGACATGCTTATTCTATGCTTATTCTATTCTATCCTGATTTGTAGTTCTGAAGTTATTTGATAACTTAAATTAGAATAGTACAGATTTAGCAATAATTGCTAACTAACAACTTAACAGAAAATAACACAAAAAAACATCTTTTGGAATCACAAGACAACAAAATGAACAATGAAAACTGTTTTTAGTGTAAATTAAAGTTCCATTTTCACTGTTATCGCTTGGTTTTAATTTAAATTCAAGTTTTAATGCACAATATCTCTAGGAATTAGTTTTTTATATTTTTTAATACTGTAAAAACTAAGGGTGACTCCAGCGTTCTGGATGTGATTCACACAGAAAATCACAAATTAAACTTGACATGGATTACAAATAAATAAACATACATTTAATTACAGTCATTGGGATAAACATAGCCTGTTACATTACATCTGTTGAGCCTTGTCATTTGAGACAAGTGGAAAAAACATCCTTGAGTATTGGGTTGTGATGAAAACGGTTGAGCTGAAGTGGTAGAAAATATCCACAAACCACAAAAGGTTAGAAAAAAGTGAAGAAAATGTATAAAATTGGGATTTTCACAACATGATTATTTAACTGTGAGCTGATATAAGCAGTGATTCATATTAGTTTTTGCTTCTTAGACAGAAACATCCTGTGAGTCTGTTCGATGTTTTCAACCTTTCCCATTAATCAGCGTTTGCTTTAAATCAGCGACTTTTCCAATGACAATTTTTTGTTCTCATTAAAACACATCAGGGCCCCACAGGCTCTAAGCTTTCTGTTCTAGAAATCAGGATTCATGTCGGGACAAGACAGCGATCATCATTACTGCTGTTTGCTCTGTGTGAGCGTGTGTGTGTGTGTGTGTGTGTGTGTGTGTTTTAAGCCTGATGCCCTTTGTGATGTATTAGTGGATTTAATTTTGGGTTTGGGAAGTAAACTGTGCATTAATTCTCTCAATCTACATGAAGTAGTTGTTGCTGCGTAGGACTCAGTGTGTGTGTGTGTGTGTGTGTGTGTGAGAGAGAGAGATAATGTGACTATTTATCTGTGTATTAGTGTGTGTGTGTGTTAATGTGGGTATGCATCAGTGTGTGTGAGTTTGTGTATGTGAATGTGTGCTGGTTTGTGAAGGTGGATGGTCATTAGTGTGTGTGTGTGTGTGTGTGTGTGTGTGCACATGTACACATTACACACACACAAGTGTGAATGACACTTGTGTTTGCAACTGTGTCTGAATGCGTGTGTGTGTGTGTGTGTGCATGTAAATGAGTATGTGTGAAGTGTGTGTGTGTGTGTGTCTGTGTGTGTGCATGTAAATGAGTATTTGTGAAGTGTGTGTGTGTGTCTGTGTGTGCGTGTGTGTGTGTGCGTGTGTGTGTGTGCATGTAAATGAGTAAGTGTTTGTGTGTTTGTGTGTGTGCATGTAAATGAGTATGTGTGAAGTGTGTGTGTTTGTGTGTGTGTGTGTGTGCGTGTGTGCATGTAAATGAGTATGTGTGAAGTGTGTGTGTGTGTGTATGTGCATGTGAATGGATGTGAATGAGTGTGTGTGTGTGTGTGTGTGTGTGTGTGTGTGTGTGTGCATGTAAATAAATGTGAATGTGTGTGTGTGTGTGAACATACAGCTTTCAGTAATGTGAACATCCTAAACTCCTAAACTGGTGTTTTCAGCGTAGGGTGTAATTATTGCTTTTGGCTTTTCCTTTAAGAAAAGTCTGACTTCAGCTTGATAGAAACTTCACCGCGGTGCCAAAGTAAAATTAGCGTTGTAACAAAGCCAAATAGTAAAACAATAAAAGCTGCTGCCAAGTATCTCTGATCCAGGTGGGTTCATTTTTTTATTTCTCACACTAAAAAAAGCACATTGAGGAAGTAATGTGAGTAAATGAGCTGAATGGTCTCAGCTGCTGTTCATCACGGTTCTAGTGTGACGAGCAGGAGGTTCTGATGGAGCGGCCTGGTCCTGGTTCTGTGTGGTTTAATCACACCAACTATTGCTGTTTACATTAGAAGCTGCATGTATATCATTTCAAAGATATTTGGCAAAAACCATTATATTCAATAATGATTTATACAGGGACACATGATTACAACTGGCAATATAAACATATTTTTTTGTAAACTTCACTTCACAATTTCAGTTTTTACACATGTATATACTATGTCAGGACACTTTTTCACAAGTAAATGACTGTTTGTTAACGCTCTGCAATGGTAAAATGGAATCTGAACATGTGACAACATCTTGTTTTTGGTGCATTTAGTCCAACATTGAGCAAAAACACAATTTAACAGATATATGGCGTATACCATCATAGTCAGTCATGATTAATACAGGAACACAAGATTACAACTGGAAAATATATACAAACATGTATTTATTTTTTTATCTCATTTAGCCTTAATTTTACACTAGTTCTTACACATTAGGTAGAAATGTTTTGGGTGAAAAAAATTAGTCCAATAATATGTAGAATTTTCTTATTCCACTGGTAATAATCAATTATATAATCGAATTTCAAGTTTTTTTTCTTGATTTTAGACAATTTTTTTCTTAAAACAAGATCAAATTGAACCAAATTATAGTATAGCATAGTAGTATATATATATATTTATATATATATATATGTGCTGTTGTGCTGCATAAATAGCTCAGGTGTTTCCTAATGAGTTTATACATCGAATTATCTCCTGTCTATTCGTCAACCAGTTGGCTATAGATGTGCAGACTTTTAATTACCGCGCTTGTACGGATGGAAACATGACGGAATTAATTTTCTAGGAAATTATCACCACATGGCTTCTCTCTCTCAGATTCCAGCTGCTGGTGAATTATTTTTTCCTGGTGCTGGTGACGTTGGTTCCTCACGTTCACCAAATGGTTTTACATAAGTTAATGTGAGCTAGTCTGTCTTATATGAGAATTAACTGATGCGTGTTGAGTCGTGGTCGTTTCTTCTTGTCTTTATTTGCTTTTTGTTCCTGAATGTTTTCTCCGTATTTTTCCTCCTTGACTTCACCCTCCTCCTCCTCCTCCTCCCCTGATGCAGCGAAATTAATTAGAACTCATTCCATTAAGTCAGGTTCAGCCTACGCAGCAACAAGCTAAGGTGTGTGTGTGTGTGTGTGTGTGTGTGTGTGTGTGTGTGTGTGTGTGTGTGTGCAATCCCTACGTCGGCCCCCCCAGGCACCAACAGCCCAACGGCAACAGCAGAAAGGAGGTTAAACAAAAGTGAAAATGGAAGCAAAAGTTGGTGGTGGATTAAATGTGTAGTGGGTAATGGGTCTGGATTCACCACCTTCACAAAGTCAAACTCCAGCAGCGTCTCTGTGGTTGATCGATGGCGACTGACAGGAGACTTCAGGCGAGCATGCAGCGACGGAAAAAAAGGCTGAGGATGGAAATTTGGGGACAAATAAAGACAGAGAAGGACATTAGACAGAGACGCAGTAAAACCACGCAGGGACTACCTCATCCTGCAGGTTCTGGTTTTGGTTCTGATCCATCCAGGAATCGTCCTTAAAAATCACTTTGTTTGATTATTTTGTTTGAGCCAAAACTTTGTTTTAGTACGAATCAAACTCACCAAAATGCATAAAAAAATCTAGCTAAAATAACAAAAAAATGAGTTCACAGATCAATTATTGATCCATAAAATGCTGTAAATCACTGAGGAACATTAAGAACATGAAGAATATTTTCTGTAAATGTTTAAAAGGGAGGGCGACACGGTGGAGCAGTGGGTAGCACTGTTGCCTCACAGCAAGAAGGTCGCAGGTTCAACACCGCCTTGGGCCTGGGTCTGGGACCTTTCTGTGTGGAGTTTGCATGTTCTCCCCGTGTCTGCGTGGGTTTTCACCGGGTACTCCGGCTTCCTCCCACAATACAAAACATGCTCAGGTTAATTGGTAAACTCTAAATTGCCCATAGGTGTGAGTGTGAGAGTGAATGGTGTGTGAATGGTGTGTGTGCCCCACGATTGGCTGGCGACCATCTGGGGTGTATCCCCCTGCCTCTCGCCATAAAATGCGCTGGGATAGGCTCCAGCAGACCCCTGCGACCCCGAAAGGGAATAAGCGGGATAGAAAATGGATGGATGGATGGATGTTTAAAAGGAGATTATAAAGGAGCCAATTAAATAATCCCACAAACAGCTCCAATCTAAATAAATCTCTAAATAGTGGTTAGTTGCAGCAACTACTGATATTATATTAAACTATTTTATTATTGTATTGATGATGTGGATATTGATGATATATATTGATGCTGTAACAGGAACATTGGGTTTTACTGCAGATAAAATACTTAACATGGGATTTATGAGTAAATACTCAAAGTATTATCAGCATAATTAATGCAAAGTATCAAACGTATAAATACATGTTATGCAGCTCATTTTACAGTTAAAGGTTTTCTATTATTATAGTGAGATTTGTAATTTATAATAACTCTTATTTTATTATATCTTATAATAACGTAATAATTAAACATCTTATAATAACATACGATTTATATCTTATAACAACTCTTACAGTAGCTTATAATAAATATATCTTATAACATAATACATTTATATCTTATATATCTTTTATCTATTATGATACTTAATAATAATAATAATGTATGAATGTTGTATTTCATTATTGTGGAGCTAGTTTTATATGGTTTAGATACACAACTACATTATAAAATATGAATGTATAGTAGTAACTACAGATAAAATACTTTATTTAGTGTTGGAGCTCAGGTTTAACATGAGATTTATGTCATGTCTCGTCGTAAATGTTAAGTTATCACTCGTGTTGTCTTGTCGTTCACTTCCTGTTTTATTTTGAAATGACTCTTCCCTCTTGTTTCAGGCACCTTTGCTTCCTGCCCTTGTGTGTTTCCCGCCACTGTGATTGCCTTCCCCTGCCCTGATTGTTTTCACCTGTGCCCTGTTACCCTGTCTATTTATTGTCTGTGTCTCCCCTTGTCCTGTGCCAGTTCGTCATGCCCCATGTCCCAAGAACCAGTGCCCAGCTCCAGGTCCTTTCAGGTTGTGTGTTTTGTTCCTGTCCACTTAGTTTCCAGTCTTGTTTTGACAGCCTTTCCTTTGTTACTTTTCCTAGTTATCATTAGTCCAGTTTTCCTCGCAAGAGTGATTTTTTGTTTTCCTCGAAAGAGTGAATTTTTGTTGGTACTTTATAGATTTAGTTTAGTAGTATTTTCCTCCTTGAGAGTGATTCATGTTTTGGTACAGAATTGTAATAAAGACTTTCCCTTTTTGAACGGACTGTGAAGAGTCGTGCATTTGGGTTCAGCCTCCGGCCCCCCGCCTTGTGTCAATTTATGGATAAAACTAAATTCTGTATCAGGAGGTTTTAGATTTTAACAGGTTACCAGAGACTGTGGGAAATTTATGAACACAACTTACTTTTATAATTTTTTACCTCAGTACAAATTCAGCATTTTTAATTTCCTCTCATTTTTTTAGCCAATGTAAAGACGTTTATGAGACAATCAGTGAGTTCAGACTGAAACGTGACGCAGCACTGATGAGAGTCTGACAGGGTCAAACGGCAGAGGGAGGACGACATGATCAGAATGAGGCAAATGATGAAGATGTTGAGCAAAGTGGAGGAGCAGGAGTTAAAGGTGGTTGATTAAATAAAAGGTGGAGGATGGAAACTAATCACAGAACTGGTGAAGACTTTAATCACCAGCTCTGATTAGTTTGATGGAAACTGACGGAGGGAAATGGATCGAGAGATGGAGAGATGAGTGTGATGAAAACAACACGTCATCATCATCATCATCAGCATCATCAGCATCATCATCATCATCAGCATCATCAGCATCATCAGCATCAGCATCATCATCATCAGCATCAGCTCACCTCACACACACACACACACACATGAAACACCATCTGTTCAGAGGCACGGTGTCAACAAGTCTGCTCTGAGCAGTTTAACACACACACACACACACACACACACACACACACACACACGCTCACACACACACACACACACACACACACACGCACACACACACACACACACGGTGTGATGACCTCTAACCTGGCTCATTAACAGGTGACATTTGTCTATGGGAAGGTGTAAATGTCATTCTGCTCCAATTATTGTGTTTAGTTCATAGACACTAGTTCATTCATTTATTGCATTTTTAGGCTGTAAATCCAAAAGCAAATAGCAGAAAAGCTGCAGAGATTTATTACTTCACACATTGCATATTCTGTCCTGTTTAAATAATGGCCTGAGGTTTTTTTTTACTCTTTAGGAAAAACTTAAAATGAAATGCAGAACAATAATCTAATTATGAATCATTTGTAAAAGGCCTGGACAATGTTTAATGATGAAGATCCTGGAACTTCCTTTATTTCTGCAGATTTGGCTGCAGATTTATTGAATTTATTGATATGCACACACTATATACACTGATTCTAGAATCATGTTTAGAGCTTTTCCTTGATTTGTAAATGCTTCTTAAATTGTCATTTAATCCTGATTTGGGCAAAAAAGGTGTTTTGTGATCTAGATTAGTTATAAAAGTTATTTATTTGCATGAACCCTGATATATATTGAGTTTCTTTTCCTTGTAAAACATGTTGATCCCGCATTCACTCATTAAAACGCTGAAGTCTGATTAACACATGAACACGGTGTTAACGCCAGCACGTCTGATGTAGATTAACTCTCCAGCTCGTTGAACTGCTGAATGTGTTCGTGTGTTTTCTAGTATAACAAAGAGCAGCTGGAGACATTTAGTGGAGGAGACACAGGAGTTTATCTGTGTGAAGGCTGCATCACGTTCCTACAGTTTAACTGGTTTAACTGGACTAAACAGTCATAGAGTGGGACACCTTTCATATTAGTTCACAAACTCAACCCTCAGAAACAGAAAGCACCTCCACCACAGCATTTGCATAAAAAAATCTACTTTTACCGCTTTTCTTTCAACAAGAGACAGCGATGAGGAGGAGGTAGATGACAGGAAAACGACCGGAAATGGATGTGAGCGAGGACACGACCTGAAGAACCTTTTTAATACGGGTTCTCACACAGGAAACGGATGATGAGTAGAATGGAGCCGGAATTAAAGTATTGAATCCCAACTCACAATGAGGAAGTGTGTGTGTGTGTGTGTGTGTGTGTGTCACACACCACTTGAAGCACCAGTTGATCCTATTGAGCAGAGTTAATGGCCGATTCATCTTCTCCGTGTGAAGTGACTCTCTTCATTCACTTCATATCCAGAATCTTCCCTGTGAAGAAAGTGTGGAGTGGAGCTTGAGAGCGAAGTGAGAATAAGTGGAGGCGTCGCTCGTCTTTGACGGGGGTCACAGTTCCTCCATTATTTCCATCTGTGGCCTGTCACTCATCCACTTCCTGTCAGCCTGTTTACCTGCAGGTCACTTTCTCTGCTATATATAAAATATCTATTCATCTCAGTGGGAAAACAGCCACACCATTCTATTTTTTCTATTTTATTAAAAAAGTGTGAAGTGTGGCTTCCTCCCTCCACACACACACACACACACACACACACACACACACACACACACACACACACACCTGTGTTTTTGCCCATGTAGCTTTAACTGGCTCCGGTAGAAACAGAAATCCATTTAAAAGCTGATAAAATAGTTGCGGAGCTGAGACACAGCTGAACACTCGGGTGAGTTTGGCATCGACGTCGCCCACGAGGATCAAATCGGATTCTAAAAAAAAAACAGATAAAAACTCAGTGAGGATGCAGCGATGGTTCAATCCAAGCAAGCAGCTCAGTTTTAAACAGAGAGTTTCAGTCTCGTCAAATTAAACTACAGCTTGTTCCTAAACCAGACGCTGTACATTAACAGGACAGAACTCTTGAAACATCTAGAATTAACTTTGTCTATATCAACGTTTTTCTGAATCCTCGTAATTATTTTTTTAATAGTTGCATCTTCCATTCTAGATTTCTGTAACCTAATTGTGATTATGTGTAATTCAGATGTCTACAAAGTCACTGAAACTTCATTCACATCCTCTTGCATCTTTAATGAGAATTGCAGATACCTGTAATTCATTTTTTATTATAAACACTAAGATGTTTCTCTATTTTGACTAGGAGGAACCATATTTACAGATATCCATAAGTTGATAATGGATATCATCATGTTCCATGTAGACTGGTTATAACTACACATTTAGTCTAAACTTAATTTATCTGATATCTGTAAAGAGACAAGCACATGTCTTTAATTGTGGTGAATTAAAGATATATTATATATATGTAGATTATGTCAAACTCGAATAACTATTATTACTTGTGGGGATCTGACATGTTCTTTTTGACTATAATAAAACTGAATTACAGAAATATCCAGACTAATATTCACTAAAAGCCTATTAAAGTGACTTTTATTCTGTTTCCTGTATCAGGGTTCCAACGGGTGCTTGAGTTCCCGGAAAATGCTTGAATTTCAATTCGGTGTTTTCAAGGTTGTGAAAATGCTTGAATTTTTTGTGATGTCTATCTCAATAAACCAAGAGAAAACAAAAAAGTTTCCTAAGCGTCTACGCGCTTGATCCGATACCTTTACATGCAGTGAAAATAAATAACTCGTCTGCTGCTACATACAATAATAATACATTTTATTCTTTAGCCCCCATGTGAGAAGGTGATGACCCCTCCCCTTCTCACCTGTTTATAAGGGGGGAACTGGATAGCAGAGAGAGAGTTCCCCCCGGACATGTTTGCGGGTGGCACACAGGAAGCGTGACGCGTGGGGCTGCATGTCTGGTCCACCTGGTGCGAGGTGGATTTTTTGCCTGCTGATGCAAGCTTATATGCTGCGGTTTTGTGTGTACCACCGTCAATAAATGTTTTTGGTGAGTTCCTTTGCCTCCTGTCTCCACTTCGTCTTCTGGTTTGCCCTGATCCCTTTTGTTGGGAGACCACGTCGGTCGCCCACATTTGGTGGCAGCGGTGGGATCAGTGGCGCCACCTGGGAAACTGGAGAGAGGAGGTGGAACTCGCGGGCTGACGGTGGTACCGAGAGGATCAGTGGAAGTGTCGGCGGAAGTGTCGTCGAAAGTGTCGGCGGAAGTGTCGACGGAAGTGTTGACGGAAGTGCCGGCGGAGATGGCCGGCGGAGATGGCCGACAAGTTGCCGCCCCCGGACATGTTTGCGGGTGGCACACAGGTGGAAGGGGAGGTGCGAGGTGCCACCTGGTGCGAGGTGGATTTTTTGCCTGCTGATGCAAGCGTTTATGCTGCGGTTTTGTGTGTACCACCGTCAATAAACGTTTTTGGTGAGTTCCTTTGCCTCCTGTCTCCACTCCTTCTGGTTGCCCTGATCCCTTTTGTTGGGAGACCACATCGGTCGCCCACAGCCCCCTTCAGGCATTTGTCACTGTTATTGCGCTATGGTAGTGACACAATGCACTGTTCACAAGCTGAGAATACAAGCCAATTCACAATTAGTTAAAAATCCAAACATTCAGTCTACACCATATGAAATAATGCTAATTAGACCCATACTATTATGCCATACATTCTCATGACCATCATGGCAAACACAACGAGTAGGCTACCTATTTAAAGGTGCTTGAAAAGTGAAAAACTGGTGCTTGAAGGTGCTTGAAAAGTGCTTGAATTTGTTCATAAAAAAAGGTGTGGGAACCCTGCCTGTAGTTCATCTACTACAGAAATAAGTTACATGGATGTAGTATAGAACAAATCAGACTAGACTAGAATTACCTGCAGGAACCCTGTCTGCAAACAATAGAATAAAAAGGAGGACGAGCAGCGAGGACTTTAAAGTGGAACAAAGCCAGAGCAGAGGTTGAGTTGATGAAGGTTAGAGGAGATCTCTCAACGACACTAAGATAAGGAGGAGGAGGAGGCTGCTATGATAACTCTGAGGCTCCTGGAGGACCAAACACAGCGTCTGAGTAAACACAATTAATGAGAGATGATGGTGGTGGAGGGACCAGTCAGATACTACAGATACCCCCCCCTCCTCAACCCCCCCACGGCGTGGCCCCCCGCGGAGCTGACAGCTCCTGATAGACCCGTTCTAATGGGACCGGATTGTGATTGACGGCCACGCAGCCGGCTGACAGCACAGAAAGGTCACGTCAGCCCCCACAGAGGGGGGGGTTGGAGGAAGGAAGGAGAGAGGAAGCAGGTGGACGAGCAGGAAGAAAGGCTGACAGTCGAAATGTCAAAAAGCCTGAGAAGATACGGCGAAATAAAAATAGAAAAGGCCAAACACGAGTGGAGAGCGACGCGGTGAACTCATCAGAAAACTCTGCTGGAAATTATGGCAAAAATAATTCATAATAGAATATTCAGAAATAGAAGAAGCTGCTATACTTAAAGGTTTCATTTAAACTTGTGATACCACTAACTAGATAAATTAGTGTTTTTAGGAAGAAAGATGATAAATCCCATGTTAATCTAAGCTCCAACACTAAATAAAGTATTTGTTACTGTTACTATCATACAGTCATATATTATAATGCAGTTGTGTATCCAAAGTGCTTTATAAAAGTAGCTCCACAATAATGAAATAAGACATTTAAATGTTCCTACAAGTATTTCTAAGTTATAAACCTCACTATAATAATAGAAAAACTTTAATTCTAAAATGAGCTGCATGACATGTACTTCTACTTTTGGTACTTTGCATTAATTTTGCTGATAATACTTCTATAGTTAACAGTTTTATTATAAATCTCATGTTAAACCTGAGCTCCAACACTAAATAAAGTATTTTTATCTGTTACTGTTACAGCATCAATATATATCATCAATATCCACATCATCAATACAATGAGGTGATATGCAGGTGAAATAAGCTGGGTCCATTTCTGTGTGTGAGAGAGTTTTGAAACTTTTCAGGAAAAAAAAAGAAATTAAAACTCCCTTCGTGCATCGTGACCTTTAACAACTCATCAGATCACTGTGCAAAAGTTACTTTATTAGGAGAAAAAGGACCCACTGGGATTCATCTTCCTATATCTTCCAACGTCCAATTATTTTAGTCCCTTTTTAGTTTATACTTTGATTTCCTGGACATGAACTCCACTCTCTGTATAACAGACACAGAAACAGCTGTTTCTAACTAACATCTGTCAGCAGATGTTTGACCTGAGAGCAGCACGGTCACATATAGTCACTACTTTAGCATTTTTAAGTGATTATCCCATTAAAACCCACTGGAGTGACATCCACTCTGTTCCTATTGTACGTTTGGCATCAAAGACTTTTCTGAGCTTCCTTCCTTTGTCAGAAGAAAAAAAGAGGAAAGTTTCTTTTAAAACACGTGTTGCTTTGAAAGCTGCCAATTAAAATCTCAACTTTTTGCACCAAACGCGTCGCACCGACTGGTGAAAAAACGGTGGCAAACACGTTTTCCTGCAGCGCTTTTTGTGGGAAACCTGCAGAACAAACCTTTGCAAATCTAAATTCATCCTCCTGATTCTCACACAGTTCCACATTCTGGTGTGACCTTCCTCACACATTCCAAACACTGTAGTTTGTGTTAGTGAACCGAATGTGTGTGTGTGTGACAAAGTGTGTGTGTGTGTGTGTGTCCCTGCCCTTTTATCATTATGAGAACAAAAAAGAAAAAAAAAAGTCCTAACACATCTGAAAAGGGCACAGTAGACGTTTCTGGTTTATTACAGCTTCGTATTTCATTGACGCAGTTTGAGGAATAAGTTTTAATGGTTCTGATAACTTAACTTATTATTCTAGTCTAGAAACACACTGACGTCACTACGAGGAAATCTAGTGATTGCACAGGTCAGGAATAACAGTAAGGGGCGTTTACTTGTTTTTACTAACTCAACAGATCATGTGTTTGTTTGTGATTTTCCTGACAAATATCATACTCTGCAAAACTGGAAAAAAAGGTAATTTACTTAGTTAATTTACGTTAGTATAACTATCATTTGTCTGAATGCAGATCACAGTTCTGTAGTTAAACGTCTCCACAGTTTTCCTCTGCATATTTCACCACAGAAATTGTGATTTTATTTTATTTTTTTGCAGCACCTGAGCCATGATGATCATCAATGAATCAATATTACTGGAGAGATCGTTGTTTGACGTCATATTTACTCATTATTATACAGGAAAAACACGTCAGTACAACTATGATAAAGAAGAATCACTGTGTGAACTATGCTGGGATTTTTACCACTATACAGTTAATATTTATAGTTTCATTAAGTTACTTCCAATATTACACTCAACCTGGTGAGTATAATATAATTCTAATAAATCACTATAATATCGGTGAATCTGATGGATGAAACAAGGGAAATGAGAGTTGTGTGCGGCCACAAACATTTAGGATAATAGTAAAGTATTCAGGTACAACAAATTCAAGGTGGAAACTCTCATATTCAGTGAAATATAAAAAAGGAATAAACGACAAATAGCAACAGATAAATAGAAACAATAAATAAAATAAATAGAACTCAGATTTATTAAATGAATTCATTCTCATTACACAGTATTACACTGGATCGTTGTATATATCAATAAAGTTTTATCTTATCTTATTTATCTTATATATAATGTATACTGGCCCTTAATTGGCTCCAGACCAGTTGTGATCTCACAAATCATGTTTTTACCTCTTATCATTGCGTCATTCTGCACAGTGAAGCTAAGAACTGAAGACACTCGCTGGAAGAAACTGTTTGTTGACTGGAAGGGGACTTTAATCTGTATTATACAGTGGGGAAAATAAGTATTTGAACACCCTGCTATTTTGCTATTTCTCACACTTAGAAATCATGGAGGGGTCTGAAATTTTCATCGTAGGTGCATGTCCACTGTGAGAGAGATAAACTAAAAAGAAAAATCCAGAAATCACAATGCATGATTTTTTAATGATTGTGTGATATAGCGGCAAATAAGTATTTGAACACCTGAGAAAATGAATGTTAATATTTGGTACAGTAGCCTTTGTTAGCTATATTTGGTCAAACGTTTCCTGTAGTTTTTCACCAGGTTTGCACATACTGCAGGAGGGATCCTGGCCCACTCCTCCACACAGATCTTCTCTAGATCAGTCAGGTTTCTGGGCTGTTCAAATACTTATTTTCCCCACTGTACGTACCCATTAGAAGTTGATCAGCTCGCGTTGAGTCATGATTCAGCGTCTGTGGATAATGAAATAAATGCGTGGGATCCCCTCTGGAGAGCATATTTCATCCTCACGAGTTCATTACTCATGATGAATGTGTCCTCGTCGCTGCGTTCGCCGACTCCTCTATAGAGACGGAAACGGCCTGATGGCGAATCACGGATAACGTAATAAACTGGTGTTGTTTCGAGGCGTGTGACTGTTTAAGAACCCGTCTTTGCTCCTTTCCTCCTGCATGCTTCACCTGGCTCTGATTCCTCCACCACATTCATCTCTATCGCCGTGATCCCGCGGCGTGCACATATGTACGCTTCCTCTCTAATAAGCCGGTGGACATGCGGCTGCATAAACGGCTCCTGAGGCTTAACGTATAGACAAATCCTGATGCATATCATAAACCGTCCCGCTGTTTGTTTGTGTGTCTCCAGGAGATAAACTGGAACACAGCGGCCTGAAAAGTTCCATTTTTTTAAAGACTCAAAGGTTATTTGACGCTATAATGGGGTTAAAAAGTATTACTGTGCACATTTCTTTCCCTGGTGTTTTCATCCCCTCCCCTCTGTGTGAACGGTTCAATTATTTAGAATTAACACGGCGTCCAAATTGATTGAGTTATCGTCCTTTTTAAGTGAAAATTCATGAAGCGGAAAAAGTCCTTTTTCCCTCATTGGATTTCAAGCGCCGCCAGCCACGACGGAAACCTCCGACTCAGAGGTGCAGAAAAAACGCTGAGTCAGGGGAAAGGAAACGCTGAGTCAGCAGAAGGAGCCCGGACAAGTTCTGCTGTGTCCTGGAGCCTCCAACATCTGTCTGTGATAAATAATAAAATTAAAGTGTGGTGTCCTCAGGCCCAGAATAAGCCTCCACCCTCACTGCTGTTCTGAAACTATGAAACACTAGTGCCCAACAATGTTGTATCATGTGGTTATATGGAACCATAAAGGTAAAAGACTTTTAACCAAAAAAAAAGTTTTTGGGTGCAATTAGTCCAATATCTATTAGAATAATCTTATTCCACTGGCAGACAGTTTATTTCAGTCAATTTAATATTTTTTAAGAAACTTTAGAATCCAAATTTGTTAATCTCAGGTGAAAATATCTTGTTTTTGGTAAATATTGTCAAATTATCTACCAGTGGACAAGGATAATTCTACTCAATATTCTACTAAATCATACCAAAAACAAGAAATTATCACTTGCTCAGAAAAGCAGGTTACAGGCTGCAGCTCTGATATGTGTCAAAGCCTTGAGGAGGAGACGGGAAGGAAGAGGAAGAGACGGGAGGAGACGGGAGGAGACGGGAAGGAAGAGGAAGAGATGGGAGGAGAGGGAGGAGACGGGAAGGAAGAGGAAAAGACTTGTGGAGACGGGAGGGGACGGGAAGGAAGAGGAAGAGACGGGAGGAGACGGGAAGGAAGAGGAAGAGACGGGAGGAGACGGGAAGGAAGAGGAAGAGACGGGAGGAGATGGCGGGAGACAGGAGGAGACGGGAAGGAAGAGACGGGAGGAGACGACAGGAGACAGGAGGAGACGGGAAGGAAGAGGAAGAGACGGGAGGAGATGGCGGGAGACAGGAGGAGACGGGAAGGAAGAGGAAGAGACGGGAGGAGATGGGAAGGAAGAGACGGGAGGAGACGGGAAGGAAGAGACGGGAGGAGACGACAGGAGACAGGAGGAGACGGGAAGGAAGAGGAAGAGACGGGAGGAGACGGGAGGAGACGGGAAGGAAGAGGAAGAGACGGGAGGAGATGGGAAGGAAGAGACGGGAGGAGACGGGAAGGAAGAGGAAGAGACGGGAAGAGATGGGAGGAGACGGGAAGGAAGAGGAAGAGAAGGGAGGAGACGGGAGGAGACGGGAAGGAAGAGACGGGAGGAGACGACAGGAGACAGGAGGAGACGGGAAGGAAGAGGAAGAGACGGGAGGAGACGGGAGGAGACGGGAGGAGACGGGAGGAGACGGGAAGGAAGAGGAAGAGATGGGAGGAGACGGGAGGAGACGGGAAGGAAGAGGAAGAGACGGGAGGAGATGGGAGGAGATGGGAAGGAAGAGGAAGAGACAGGAGGAGACGGGAGGAGACAAGAGGGAAGAGGACTCCTGGTGTTTCTGGGATGGAGAAGCTTCTCTCTGCAGAGGCTGAGGACACTTTAACAGGTAGAAAAGTCAAACTGAAAGAGGATGAGATGTTCAGGAGAGATGAAAGGACACCAGAGGAAAGATGGCCGAAAAAGAGGTGAAGAGGAGTTCACGCGGGGAGGAGAAGGAGGCTTTTATATTCCTGTAATTATCAGCTTCACTTTCTTATTTCCTCTCCTGCACAGGATGACTTTTTTTCCTCTCAATTAAAGCGCCTCCCACTTGCTTCTGGTCCACTTCTACCAATTTTTTGTCACTTTTTCTCCTTTCATCTTCCTCCCTGTGTGTCATGTCCACACACACACACACACACACACACACACACACACACACACACACACACACACACACACACACACACACACACACACACACACACACACACACACACACACACCTCCATGTGATGAGCTCACATAGTGAATATCTGCCGATATAAAGTCATGAATCATCCCAGTTCTCTGTCTTTTCTTCTCTGCCTCTGTAGAGGCACGTAGAATTCTGCTTATTTAAATTTACTCCGTTTTTTAAATATTTTAACTACTTAGGCCCTAAACCATTTATTTCAGTTTTCCATCTTTAAATGATAATAAATCTGAAATATCTCTACAACCACATGTTTATTCGACTCGATCGATTTTCATTGCATTTTTATTATTGTTTTCCTGTAGAATATTGGAAAAATTGCAATAAATTGAGCCAAACTCATGTATAAAATATAGAAAATTTTCACTGAATTTTGTCACCACATATGTTGGAAAACTCAATCAGCCCACTGAGGACTTTGAGGAAGACCTTCTATTAAAAATGAAGGATATTTGTAGACGCTGGTTGTTTACAAATATCCTTCCAGTGTAGGTGTGAGCATCAGCAGCATTTATTATTTCATTCATTTATTTATTTATTGTTCCTGTGTGGCTGAGTCAGCTGAAGCTGAGGCTGTGATGCAGCTGCGTGTTTAACAGGATCTGAGCTCTGGTTGCAGCACGCGTGTTATATTTAGAAAGTGGAGCAGCTATACTTCACTTACTTTAATATTTAAAAAAGAAATGATGCTGAAGCACTGACTCTACGTGAGCTTTTCTTCGTGTGTGGGTCCTTTATCACCAACCTGACTTGTCCAGTCTGTATCTTTGGTCGTTGATTCATGATGATATAACATACATTGACTCTTTGTGTGTCGCAGCCATCAGTGTGTGAGTGTGTGAACGAAATCTGCACTTATAGAGTGAAGATTGACGATGTAAATATATTCTGCAATTTATAAAAATGGTCTAAAAGCTATAAACACATAGTTTCTGTAGATGAATTAGATTTTTTTTTGTTCTGACCCACTCTTCTCACTATACTTCTGAAGCTTAAATAACAATTAGGGCTGCAACTAACACATATTTTAATAGTAGATTAATCTATTGATTACTGGCGCGATTAATCGATAATGATGCATAAAATTAAGTAAATTGTCATAAACCAAAGTCTTTTTGTCTTTTTCTGTCCACAACCCAAAGATCATCAGTTTACTATTATAGAAGAATAAAGAAACCAGGAAATAATCAGAGAACAGAAGCTGGAACCAGAGAATTTGGACATTTTAGAATTAAAAAATGACTCAAATTGATTAACTGCTAAATAAAATAGTTAATGGTTAATATGATAGTTGGAAACTAACTGATTAATTGACTAATTGTTGCAGCTGTAGTTTACTGAATAGAGCTGGGTGTCATCTGCAAAGAAGTTGAGTTCATAGAACATTTTGCCAACAGGAAGGAGGCAGATGATGAAGAGAATGAAGGAATCTGATTTAATGTAAAGCTGCAACTATTCTGATAGTGGATTAATCTATTGATTATTGAATAAATTAGTTGTTTGGTTCAATAAATGGTGTAAAATTTTGAGTGTTTCAAGCTGCAGATTGAAGCTAAAATGTCTTTTTTTGTCCACAACCCAAAGATCATCAGTTTACTATTATAGAAGAATAAAGAAACCAGGAAATAATCAGAGAACAGAAGCTGGAACCAGAGAATCTGGACATTTGGGTTGAAAAATAGTCGTCAACTTATCAATTAAGCAACTAATAAACTAATCAACTTTTTTTTTCTTATGTATGAAAAAAATATTAGATTCAGAAATTATGAGACAGATTGTCAGTGTTATGCTAAAAAGTCAAACAATATATATAATTAAGTTTTATGATATAAATGTAAAAAAGGAGTCAAAGTCAATTACATTAAAAAGTAAAAAAAAACAGATTTAAATGTTAATCACTGTTTCCTATAAATTAAACACACACAGCCTGTGTGTGTGTGTGTGTGTGTGTGTGTGTGTGTGTGTGTGTGTGTGTGTGTGTGTGTGACCACATGTGGGATTCTGGGGCTGGGTAACGCCCCCCACAGCATCCATCCTCCTGTCCTCCTTACACCAGCTACAACATCTAATTGAATCTAATTGGGACAATTAAAGTGAAATTGGAGCAGAAGAATTTATTGAACCAGTTGTCTGCAGTAATTAGCCAGTAATTGGCCTGTTGCTGTCTTTACATGTCTCCTGACAAACAGGAGACACCAGCGTTACTACACACACACACACACACACACACACACACACACACACACACACACACACACGTGTATACAACATATGCATTTGTGTGTGTAAACACACAACACACACATATATATATATATATATATATACATATATATATATATATATATATATATATATATATGTATGTATGTATGTATATATACATATATATATATACATATATATACATATATATATATGTATATATATACATATATATATATATACATATATATATGTATATATATACATATATATATATATGTATATATATGTATATATATGTATATATACATACATACATACATATATATATATATATACACATATATATATGTATATATATATACATACATACATATATATATATATGTATGTATGTATATATACATACATACATATATATATCTCCAACTATAAAGTGTGTATATATATAAAGACAGATTTCCCAGCATGCCCTGCCAGCAGCTTTCTATATCATAGTCATTTGTTGATGTCATTTTTGGTTTTCACTCTGTTTATTTCCACATTCTAATGAAACACAAATCAATTATGGCTTCAGACTTTCTTTTGTGTCCTATTTAAGTAAAAACTAGTGAAATACTAATTTGTAGGTGAAGAAATAAAGAAATCCCTTGTGTTTGACAGTAGGAATCATTACTGCAGCTGTAACACTGAGTCTTTTTTTGCAGTGAAATCAATAAGGGAACACTTCTTTTTTCACTTCTACTCTTTCAAATGCAGAACATTTGGTTCTCTATGTTGATTTTAAATAGGAGAGGATGTAAGTAGATGCTGTGATAAAAGTGGAAAAGCCACTGAGGGGGGTAGAAAAGTGTGTGAAATAGTTTTGCTTCAAAAGTACTTCAGATGATTTAACTAAATTTCACTTTTCACCTTCATCTGGTTTTACACAAACTGTCTTCATTTCTTATGATAAATGATCAGCTGACACGTGTGGATCCTGTAGACGTTTAATGAAATAAAACAGACTATCTGATGAGAACATGACCATAATGAATTGTCTGTTAATTGCAGCTGATTGAAATAAAGCAGGTGAAGAAAAACCATATTATACCTATATTTAAATCTACATCACTACCTATGCTACAGCAGTATTTTGTTGTACTGTACCTTCTCTGATTGGCCTGTCATTTATTTTGTTCATATTTAGATTCATATCATATTTACTGTATGTTTCACAGGATAAATAGCAATGATTTTACTGCATTAAAAAAGAAAATTAAATGTGTTCAGCAGCTGTTTTGATTTTTGGTTCTTTCTTGGAAAAAAATATCAGAGAGGGATCGAGTCTTATAAAATAAAGGCGTCACATTAATATGCTGTTTTCTATTTTAGAAATTTAAATCAATGCAAAACATCTCATTAGAATACCTGATGACCTGAGCAGGGTGGCTGTGTTCCTGGGGAAGGAGTTTCATTGCAATCTGACAGTAACCCAGAGAGAGAGATGCTCAGAAGACGAAGCGATGACAGTGAAATGTTGTTTTCTGCTTCTGCAGAAGCTGAAGGAGATTCTATAAATCCCTGAGTCAAGCTGAGTGAAATAATCAACCTGAAGTTCTGCAGCCATCATGCAACAATCCATTACATGCACCAAGCACCAAAACTAAGATATTTTACCTGTCAGGATTTAAGAAAAACGTGAAATACTCGTTTATCTGCCAGAGGACAAAGATAATTCTACTTATTGGACTAATTGTACTAAAACAAGACATTTCCACCTGTTTTATTTTTTATTGTGTGAGTCTGAACCACAACTTAAAACCCTCCAACCTCATTGAGCACATCAGCAGTCGTTTATTCCTGTTTCCTCCTCTGTACTTTCTTCTTCTTCTTCTCCTCCACCTCCTGCTTCTTCCTTTCTCTCTTCTGACTCCCGTTTCTCTCCCTCTGTTCTTCCCCCTGAGAGTTTTTTTTTTTTTTATTTGTGTCAGGAACTGCCTGAGGAAGCAGAATCCTTCTCTCTTTCTCTCCTTCTCTTTTTTCCTCCTCCTCCTCTTCCCTTCGTTTTCCCCCACTTATTCCATCTCATCCCCGTGGGATTCCCGCGCCTTAATTATTCATTGTAATTTGTGGATTAATTCTGCATGGCTACCTCCCTCATCACACACACACACACACACACACACACACACACACACACGTTCCTTCTTCACCTCCGCTTCTTTATTCCTCCACTCCTCCATCCTTCCTTCTCTTCATCCATCTCTACTCTACTTCCTCTTTCCATCTCCACCCTGTTTCCTCTCTCTCTCTCTCTCTCTCTCCTCCTCTCATTCTCTCCATCCCCCCCCCCCCCCCCCCCCCCTCCCTCCTGGTGACAGGTTCCATTATCATGTTTCTCACGGCTCGCCTGTTCTCCTCCTGATGGATGACCTCATGTGAATATTAATTTACTGTAGCATTAACAATATCACATCTTATTCCACACCTCCTCCCCCTCCCTCCATCCCTCCATCCCTCCATCCCTCCCTCTCCACCTCTCTACCCTCCAAACACCCTTCAGCCGCTTCTCTCGCTCCTTTTTTTGTCATTTTGTCTTGTTGCTGAAGTTCCTCTCTGCATGTTACAGCCGATGCATTCAGGGAAAAAAAGCGGTTCACTTCTCCTCGTTTATTGCAGCTTATCGCAGCTTCCGTCTCTCATCCGGATGCAGGCTGCACGTCAACGTAAACCTCTTTGTGCTCCGCGGGAACCTCCTGTTAAATTGAGTGGCGTTTACCGAGGATCCGTGAAATCCCCCCCCCCTCTTTTTTATTTTCTTTTCCATGCATCGTGACACACGAGCAATAATGGAAACGCTGAGAGAGATCAGATCAGATGTTCCGACGCCTCGTGTTTTACGTTACAGCGCTTCCACTCTGGCGTCTGAGCATCAGGCAATGTGCTGTAAATACGCCATAAGGAGGCCTTAATGTTGAGCAGAGAAAACATGAAACAGCAGCCACAACGCTGCGTGCAGCGAGAAATAAAATAAAACCAAAAAGCAGAATGGAGGCGACTGCAGCAGGTTGATGCAACAGCTCTACGACACATTACTTTATGCAAACTTTGTGTTTCTTTAAAAAAAAGATGATTAAATTGACTAAATCAAGAAAAAAAAAACCTTAAATTCTTAATTATCTGCCAGTGGAATGAGATAATTCTACTAAATATGGAAACAATTGTCCCAAAAACAACGTATTTTCACCTGTCAAGATGATGATAGTGATGTTTCAGTGATTGTTGTTTGCACACAAAAACATCAAATCTACTACAAGTATGATTCCTATATGAATCTCTAGTGTTTAATTAACTCGCTGTCATTCAGAGTTTGGAGAATTTTTCTGCTTTTCAGTCATTTCCTGCTTAAAAGCTGAGATTCTTCAGTCAAACCTCTTATCTTCACTAAGATTTAGCCTCAACTTTGAGGGTAAAATCTAAAAGAAATGACAGAATTTTCTTAGAATTTGAGAAACTTTATGTGCAGAGAATCTCCTACAATATAGTTTGACCTCAGGTTTACTTATATATATTATATAATATATATATTTTATAAACGTTTGACTCGGATCAAGCTGCATTTTGGTTGTTGGTATATGCAGAGGAAACGCAGCAGAACGTTTAATGAGCTCGGTATCACCTCCATCCTGCACGACATGAAGCGACCGTGTCCTCGCTTTGTTCAGGTGTGTGTGTGTGTCGCTGTGTCTTAACGCGTGGTCAGGAAGCTCGCTGAATTCTAATTCACGGCGAAGACCTACTGATTAGAGGTGAAACACTTGTTTTTTTCTGTCTCGCTGCTTCCTGTCACTTTACGTGGTTATTTCCATTCTATTATGTCATCAGGACTCATTCTGTGTGTGTGTGTGTGTGTGTGTGTGTGTGTGTGTGCAACTAAAACCTGGTGCTTAACAGAAACCGAGTGTATAGAAGCTCCACTTCAGCTGCAGCAGAAACCTTTTTACCTTCTCTTCTAGGTCATTTTCAGTCTGCGACACTTTTTATGGTAAAACACGCCGAAGTCTCCACAGGGAACTTTACAGAAAACTGGCAACCTTGAACATTTTAGCTTCACTTCTATACGGCAAAATATTTCCACTTGCACCAGAAGAGATTTCTGCAGCTTTCTGCAGCTCCTCATTAGCCAGATAGAAATGGTTGTTTGTGCACCGTGCAAATAAAATCGCATTATTTTATGGGTTGGAAGTTTTAAAGATCAGATTATAAATGAGAAGATGGATAATATCTTTATAAAATCTATATTTTTTAGCCGCTATGCAAAAAAAAAAAAAACAGCTGTTTAGAAGCTGATTGAAGGTTTATCCATTTAGTTCACTCTCTCAACTTGTTCTGCCTCCAAATTGCGAAAAAAAAATAAATGTCGAGCTGACATATGTTTAGAGTCTGTAACACAGGGGGGTCAAAGTGGAATGGACATGGGGGCCAAATGAAAAATTTAGGAACAAGCCAAGGGCCGGACTGATCGAACGTTCATTGAAAAAAAAATAATAAAATGACGCATATAGTGTAGTGATCCCCATTAAACAGACTGAAACCCTAAAAATAATACCTATAACATATTAATAATTACTATATGATCAAATAAATAATTTCTTATGGCTCTGTTAGTAAATTTTAATTTTCAACAGAGACAAAAGCTTTGTGTAAAAATCCCCAAAACATGAACATTAAATGAATGAAGCGTATTATTCAAGGCAGCATCAGTATTACTTCTCAGGGAAATAGCAAAAATGTCCTAAATTTACTTCAAATAAATACATAATATCAGCAATTTTCTATAATTCACTCAATTGAAATATGTTCAAAACAAATTGGATTGAAATACAATAATAAAGTGCAAAAAGCTATAAACATGAGGAAAAGGAAAAGTCACATGTGGTGTGAAAACAAGTAGTTCACTTCTAAACTTTACCTGAGTAAAAACTCTGAATACGTTGCACAGTAATGTTTTTTTAAGCTGTGGCTGATACTTGGTGGTGTCTCTTCTTTTGGCTGATTCAGCGATCTCTTCTGTCTGGTCTCAGATTCTCTTTTATCACCACACAAAGTCACAGAGGTTCTCCAGCTTCCTCCGTGAACATGTACTCCGATTCCCACCCTGTTTTAAAAGTCCGTTTAGCCATTTTTTAAGGGTAGGCTATCTGAAACTTTTGAAGTGACGCTAATGCCCGCTGATGAACAATGAAAGGAAGTGGCCTCCTGCTCGGAGCGCCACCGTTGAATTGTGGGAAATGTAGTGCGTTAGTGCGCGTAAAGTAGCTGGATGCTGCTGCGGGCCAGTTCTTATAATAAATGTATAGAATCCTGGGGGCCAGAAAAACCCTCTCGCGGGCCGGATGTGGCCCACGGGCCTCAACTTTGACATATGTGCTGTAACACATTTCGAGCGTCTTCTCTTCTTTGTGATGTCACAGAGGGTCAAACAGGGCCCACAGATGTGACTGGTTGTGATGATCCCTCACTAGGCGGGAAAACCCCCAAAAAACGGTGACAGCACGTTGGTGATAAAGAGAGACGTATAACTGGTAGTTATAGAACACACACACTCACACACACACACACACACACACACACACACACACACACACACACACACACACACACACACACACACACACACACACACACACACACACACACACACACGCCACACACTCGTAGCGGCCATAAGTGCAGCAGACGCGCTGAGTGTTTGTGGGCAGGACAGAATGTGACGTTCTGATGTGTTTTCAGCTGAGTAAATGTTCAATTAATCTGCTTTATGAGAGCGGGAGGAGCTGTGGATGAAATATGTATGAGAGCGTTCACACAGCTCGCTGCTTTAGAATTCCTTTCATCCTGAGCCCCGAGGAAGTGTCAGTTTAGCGTGTGTGTGTGTGTGTGTGTGTGTGTGTGTACACTTTATACCTCCTGCATGGACCTCTCACTCTGATTCATTCCTGCACATAAATGCAAACAGGCGTATCGATCCTGATCCATCCTGGCTTCAGAAACACACACACACACACACACACACACACACACACACACACACACACACACACACACACACACACACACACACACACACACACACACACACACACACAGACACACAGACAGACTTCTAAAACATGCTCTTCAAGTTTGTTGAACACACCATGTCCTGTTTACAGTACCAAGGTGCTGCCCTGGACGTGATTACTCTTAATACACACACACACACGCACACACACACACACACACACACACACACACACACACACACACACACACACACACACACACACACACACACACACACACACACACACAGCTGAGCAGCAGCAGTGTCTCAGACTAACTGATCAATCGATCTTAATTTCATCTAAAGCCAATAATGGGAGAGGATCCAGTGTGTGTGTGTGTGTGTGTGAGGTTACAGTATAGTATAGTATTTTGTGTGTGTGCAGAGCAGAGACACCAAACACTGTGTGGTTCTTATGAAAGAAGCCATGATCCACACCATAGATTAACAAGTGATTAAAACACAACGCCAGGTTCCAGGAACTCACAAATCCATTAGAAAGTGGCTAATAACTACAGCAAAGAATATAAGGCTAACACAAAACACTCAGAGAGGAGGAATTCCTGACTTAATAAAGAATTAATAAAAAAAAAAAAAGGGAAGAGGAAAACAAACAGCTATGAACAGAAACTGACAGAGAACCTAATATATGATAAAGAGGTTACAAAAAAAAGACTCTTAAAGCAGAAAACAAACAGCTATAACAGGAACTGTGACGGAGAATAATCTGATATAGAAGTTACCAACAAAAAATCACTCTCTAAAAGGGAAAACATAGCACTATGAACAGGAACTATAACAGAGTACCTAATCTATGGTATAAACGGTGCAAAAAAAAAACACTCTCAAGGAGGAAAACAAACACCTATGAACAGAAACTATAACAGAGTACTTAATATATAGTATAGATGTTAAAAACAAAAAATCATTCTCTAAGAGGAAAACATACCACTATGAACAGAAACCATGATAGAGTACTTAATCTATAGTATAGATGTTAAAAACAAAAAATCACTCTTAAAGCAGAAAACAAACAGCTATGACAAGAATTGTGACAGAGAACCTAATCTGATATAGAAGTTACCAACAAAAAATCACTCTCCAAAAGGGAAAACATATCACTATGAACAGGAACTATAACAGAGTACTTCATCTATGGTATAAACGGTGCAAAACAAAAAATCACTCTCCAAGAGGAAAACAAACACCGATGAACAGAAACTATGATAGAGTACTGAATCTATGGTATAAATGTTAAAAACAAAAAAATCACTCTCTAAAGGAAAACATACACCTATGAACAGAAACCATGAAAGAGTACTTAATCTGTAGTATAGATGTTAAAAACAAAAAAATCACTCTCTAAGAGGAAAACATACCACTATGAACAGAAACTGTGACAGAGAATTGAATCTGGTATAAATGTCACAAACAGAAAATCACTCTTAAAGCAGAAAACAAACAGCTATGACATGAACTGTGACAGAGAACCTAATCTGATATAGAAGTTACCAACAAAAAATCACTCTCTAAAAGGGAAAACATACCACTATGAACAGGAACTATAACAGAGTACTTCATCTATGGTATAAACGGTGCAAAACAAAAAATCACTCTCCAAGAGGAAAACATACCACTATGACAGAAACCATGATAGAGAACTTAATCTATGGTATAGATGTTAAAAACAAAAAATCACTCTCCAAGAGGAAAACAAACACCTATGAACAGAAACCATGATAGAGTACTTAATCTATAGTATAGATGTTAAAAACAAAAAATCACTCTCTAAGAGGAAAACATACCACTATGACGAAACCATGATAGAGTACTTAATCTATAGTATAGATGTTAAAAACAAAAAATCACTCTCTAAGAGGAAAACATACAACTATGAACAGAAACTGTGACAGAGAAGTGAATCTGTTATAAATGTCATGAACAAAAAATCACTCTTAAAGAGGAAAACTGCTATGAACAGAAATGGTAACAGAGAACCTAATCTGACTTAGAAGTTGCTAAGCAAACAAAAAATCACTCTAAGGTTTGTTAGTGAGTGATTACAAACGTCAAATACAATATGATTACAAAAAAGAGGATAACAAATGTGTATGAACAGAAATTTTAACAGAGAACCTAATCTGACATAAATAAAAGTAAAAAAAATCACTGTTAAAGAGTAAAACAAACAGCTATCAACAGAAATTGTGACCGAAAAAATAGCAAAACAACTTAATGGACTCTAGAAATCCTCTTTTTCTATTAAAATATATATCCTGAGCTTTAGAGACATTTGGTGAATCATTTTATTAGAGGATTTACACGTCTCCTCGTTTCCTTCCTGCTGTTGATGTATACACTCATTCTCTCTTTTCCCGGTGAATTGTATGAATTTCTGTTGATTGTTGGCTGCATCACGTCGTCTTCCTGCCAACTCGCCTGCTGTCGAGAGTTTTATCTCCCTCATTATTCACCGACGCTGTAGACAGACTCTGTGACTCAGTCTGAGGACGTAACTCTGGTGTATGAAGACGTATTTACTACAAATACGTGTTTTTTTTTTATCTCTTACAAGAATCCTCCTGCTACAAAAAGCAGTCCTCTACACTTCTATGGATATTTAAACTGTGTATGGTCCTGTTTTATAGTTTAATCTGTCTGGGGCCAGGCTTGACTAAAACATACGTATGGATTATTGTCCTGGTCCATGAGGAACCAGTAAAAATCTGGCCTCCGTTGTCTGTCCCTCAGCAGGAAAACGATGGGAAACGGCATCGTGTTTACGTGGAAACAGCGGAGGAAGAGTTTTGTCACGTCTAACGGAGAATCTTTATTTTAACGGCGCCTCTGGAAAAACACCGCTGTTAATTAAGTCAACAAAACGGGGAAAGAAGGCTCGTAGGAGGACGTCGATGCACAAATTGTAATTACGCTGATATTAGACTCCCCCCTACCCCCCCTTCGATCTGCACCGTGTTGGGCTGCCTGTCACATATTAAAAGCCGGTAATTACAATTCATCCACGCCGCTGCTTCGTTTACAAGTTTGTTTGGTGGCAGAACAATTTCGGAATATCAAAAGAAAATAAAAAAAACACTCATCAAACCTGATCAAATTGACATTCACTCCCTCTCTGTCTCCTGCTGAGCTCTGTCCATCAGGGAGTCATTGATTCTGATCAGCGAGCCACAAACACTCTGATCCTCCATGTTCACACATACAACGTCTAGTTCTGCCCTGGAAACTTCCACATGCTCTGTGTGTGTGTGTGTGTGTGTGTGTGTGTGTGTGTGTGTGTGTGTGTGATGTCTGGCATTATGCTTAATATCCATGGAAATAGGTTGCGGGAGAGTGGAATGAGATGTGAGATTCAGAGGCCTTAGTGCAGACCACACAACACACACATACATACACACACACACACACACACACACACACATACACACACACACACACACACACACACACCCGAGTCACTACAAGCAGTTAACCACACAAACATCTACTGTACATATAGAAATAACCTTTTTTTTTCTTTTTAACAAAGATTGTTTTTGTTCATCTCTGATCCTGAAAAAGTCTCAGCCCCCAAACGTTGTCACGATGATATTTAGTCTGAGCCGTGGCTCAGTCAAAAGGTTTTTGGTTCCCGCTGTTGCACCAGGATGATTCTGACTCTACTTGTAGGAAGCAAAAAGCTAAAATATTTTCTTATATAGTTCCATGCATCTCTATGGGGTTTAAAAAGCACATTTTCTCTAGGAGGAGATGATCAGACCTGGACCTATTAATATATGTATAATGTCAATATCCACATCATTAATACAATAAGAAAATACAATGCACTATTTTAACATGATGCGTTCTCCTTGTCTCATAAACATCATATTTTACTTGATATATCAATCATTAATTCAAACATCAATCATTTAACAAATAAACCACAAATCACATTTAATAGGAATTTAAGTATAAATGTACTATAAAAATTAATTATTAGTCCATAAAATCCTATAAATCCCACTGAGGATCATTCCAGAACTTGAAGAATATTTACTGTATAATGTTGGATGATGCTGGGGGCGTGGCCTCCTCCTTCACCCTCGGCCAATCAGATTCCTGCCTCATGAATAATGCTGCATCTGGTCATTAGGACAGTATATATATAGAGGTCTATAAAGAGGATATTTGAGAACATTTTAAGTTTTCTGACAAAGTAAAAGTATTTTTTTTATTCTGATATATATTTAATTCTTTAGAAACAACATGCACGCTCCGCTTGTTTTCTAACTTTACCCAAAGACTGAAGAATCGTGCGACTCCTGCTGCTTTAATACACAGACCTTAAAGCTTCATTTATTCTTCATTTATTCCTCTCCCTCATCCTAGAAGCATCCAGCTCTTTAACAAACAGATGATGAGTGGCGAGGGTGAGAGGTGGAGGACGGAGGACGAGTGGAGGAGAAAGAAAAAGAGGAAAACACACACAAAACCAGACTTTTAATATTCATAAGCAGGAAGCCAGACGCACCTGTCGCTTTCAGGTGTGCTGGGAAACGAGTAAAAAGACGAGAGAGACGTTGATTAATGGAGCAAACGAGGATAAAAGTTTACCATCAAATTAGAAAACAGGTCGATTTCAGGCTCTTTCACAGGAAACTCCTGTCCTTCTTTGCTCTGTCTTTATCCTTCAGGGTTTTTGTTCATCCATCATCTTTCACAACTATTTCCCTCCGTCTACAACTCCTTGGCTTTATTTATATTAATTTGACCTCCTCTCTGTTGTTGTTGTCTTAAAAAGCCTTCAATGCATTACATTTGGAAATAATACCTTAAAAAAACCTTTATTTTAATATCTGGGTCTTGAAATTTGTGCACATTCTCTGCAAAAGTTTCAATAAGGAGTGTAGAACACAGAAACATCATCATATTCTGATATACTAGAATATCAGTGTCTACTTTTCTTGTGATTTGACGTTTTAACATAAAAAAACAGCATCTGCACTTTGTCAATCCACAATCATTCTAGTTCATATTAGGGATTTCTACATGTATAACTAATAGTATTGCCTGTAGGTCTTTAAGTTTTTTATAAATGGTCTCAAATGACTTGAGAGTGTGTGAGAGTGTGTCTGTGTGTGTGTGAGAGTGTGTGTGTGTGTCTGTGTGACAATATTGAATATCAATTCCAATATGGAGGCGTCCTTGCTTTGACTTCCAGACACTTGTAGGGAAGTTTAAAGCCGGCACTTCTTTCCGGGTCGCGAGTGTGTGTTTTCAGAACTTTTCAGTGTGTGTGTGTGTGTGTGTGTGAAGCGGCCTCAGGGGTGGACTGACAGCACAGAGGCATGCTGGGAGAGTGGACGGCAGAGAAGTCGTTTGGAGTAATGGCCGAACGAGAAAGGAGAGGATTCCTCAAAAAAGAAAAACTGTCCCTGAAATTCAGGACGTCTGCATGAAAATTCTGCTCCGTGCACGAGGTCACCGCCCACACCTGGTCAGATAGGGATAGGTGTCATCTCACCTGTTCTCCATTAATGAATTAAAGTGTCATTTCCAAATGTTAACACATGGCCCACTTCAACGCGGCAGGTGACAGTAAAGATGATTTGTTTGTACGGAGAGCAGCGAGGTAACAGCCCAGCGGCTTCATAACTGGGGATTAATGCGGCTTTTACCTCCAGTCACTAAACGCCACCATGACATACGGCTCAGACGGTTCCTGCTACGTTTCAGGACGCTCTGGTTACCAGAATGAACCATGAACCACTGACAACATCGTCACTGGTGCAAACAATAAAAATCACTTCATTTCTTCATTGTAGTGCATTGAATAATTGCTGCTAATACTGTGTATAACTTTATATTATAAACAGGAATCCATGAAGTCATCAGACTCATATAATATCACAATATGGATTTATTTTCCAACCTAAAGATCAACGATATTGTAGAAGCTCATTTACAGGCAACTTGAACGCCTCTTCAAGCTTCTCCAACTCATGTCTCTATTATAAATTTTTGGTATATTCACCAACCATATGTGTGATATTGTATAAGACTTAAAAGAAACCAGAAAATAATCAAATTTAAGTGATATATATATAGTGATAAACAGTGGTAAATCCACTAAATGTTAAAGCTTTAATACACAGTCCCAATATAAATAAACCATCCATCCATCCATCCATTTTCTATACCTGCTTATTCCTCATTAGGGTCGCAGGGGTCTGCTGGAGCCTATCCCAGCGCGTTACGGCGAGAGGCAGGGATACACCCCAGATGGTCGCCAGCCAATCGTGGGGCACACACACCATTCACACACCATTCACTCACACACTCACACCTACGGGCAATTTAGAGTTTACCAATTAACCTGAGCATGTTTTTGGACTGTGGGAGGAAGCCGGAGTACCCGGTGAAAACCCACGCAGACACGGGGAGAACATGCAAACTCCACACAGAAAGGTCCCAGACCCAGGCCCAAGGAGGTCTTGAACCTGCGACCTTCTTGCTGTGAGGCAACAGCACTACCCACTGCTCCACCGTGCCGCCATAAATAAACCATCATTTACAAAATAAAAAGAAATAAATATATTTTTGTAGTTTAGTGTCAGTAGTTAGAAATATATCAATGAATTATTACAGATCTAAAATATAAATTCTATGAGAACTGAACGTATTAGTGCTGTTAAGTACATCTGCAGCCTCCATGCTACAGATCATACATCATATAGGAGTAATGGGCATATGTTGAATACGTAATGCAGTAAATAGCATCTGTACAAAGGTAAAAAAGCTCTGCAGCGTGGGTGTTGTTTCCCACCTGTTGCACAGCTTCACAAAAACAGGAAAAAACCCGAGGCTTTTCTTTCTTTCTTCCTCCACATCGCTTCGTCCAGATGATCACGGCTGCAGAACATCAAGCCGTCAACACCTGGATCCTGAACGCAGCGCGCGCACACACACACACACACACACACACACACACACACACACACACACACACACACACACACACACGTCAAACACCTGCAGGCGACTCACCTCGTCACACACACATCATGACTGGTGGTTTTAATGAGGACCGGAGGCTCTTTATGGAGCTGATTAGTGTTTCTCTCCACCTGAAAACTGAATTAATTCACCTTTCTTACGCCCACATGAGAGGAAGCTCAGACTGAAGCAGCAGAACGTCCTCATTCATTCCACATTAAAAACACAACGGAAGGAGTTGAAATAGACGCTCCGTTGTAATGACTCCTCAAAAAATTGGACTTTTCACTCCCTTAAACCATCTCAAAAACCAGTTCTAAGACATGAGTGTGTGTGCTGCTGTCGTATTCTTGAAGTGTGTGTGTGTGTGTGTGTGTGACGCTTTTCTTTGGGAGAAAACCATCTGTGTCGCTGTGAGTAAACAGCAGCATAATGGTGATAACCAGTCGCTGGGCGTATTAACACAGAGAAAGGACGAGGATGTTCCCATTATGTAACATAAGGGGCTGCACCCCAATTCATTAGAGGAAATGAAAAGTAGATATAGGACTTTTCACCATTTAAGCCCCAGTCTTTTTTCTGTTTTCCTGCTCAAAATGAAGAATAAATGTGGAATATCTCTACAAACACAAAGGTTATTGGATTTAAACCTGGAATCAGAATAAAACTACAACAAGTGAGGAGACGACAGAAGAGTCAGAATCTGTTTATGTTAAATAGAGTTAGAAAGTTGGAGAAAAAATATCTAAAATTGTGTTTTAATACAGTTATTAAATTTAAAAATTAAAATACCAACCTGACCCAAGTCAAGTCCTTTTCTATTTTAAATATACCTGTAACTGTGACTGTGATTGAATTAATTGATTAAATACACATGGAGGCAGGTTGTGGACAGGTGGGAGCAGGGTGTGTGTGTGTGTGTGTGTGTGTGTGTGTGTGTGTGTCTTTTCTCATCCCGTCGTCACCCCCTCCCTCATGAAAAATTCATGCTTGACCCTGTAAAACTCACATCTTTAGAATCAGAGATTATACACGAGGGAGAATGAGGAGGAGCGTGGACCCATCATGACCTGGAGGTGTGTGTGTGTGTGTGTGTGTGTGTGTGTGTCTGGACTGTAGCATTGTCACGTTACAAAACAACATTTTTACAAACAGGGACCTACAAAGAATATCACAGATAGACCTAAGCAGCTGCATTTTAGCCGTTTGACTAGAAAAGTGACATTTCTGCAGGATATTTTTTTTCTAATTTCCTGCCGTCGCCTTATATATTAAACTAATGGCCTGAGCGTTTTTTGACTGAAGTGGGTTTTTGTCCTAAATCATCTCTTGATGCTGCTGCCACATCTGGTAAAATCAGACCTTTTACTATTTTTGTCAAAGTATAATATGATCATTTAGTGCTTTTTTCATGCTTCAAGAATCAAGAAGAAGCTCTAAACATGATTCTAGGTTTAATTTCTACAGGTGAGAAATAAAGGCTTTAGGTAATAAATGAATATAAAGTGCTGGAAATATCAATAAATTCATTAAATCTGCAGCCAAATAGAAAGAAATACATTATTCTGTAGTGTTAAGTGAGAACATTGTTCAGTCATCACTGTCAGGCCCTTTTTGATTGAAATGCATCATAAATATAATATAATCTGTGCGCTTTTAGCTTTTTGGTAAAAACCCTGATTCAGGGTGATGATATATTTTTACCATCAGTTCTCCATAAAATGTGCTGACAACCAGAACAGAATTAACGTCACATTCTCCAGTCTCTGCCAGTTTGTGATTAACGAATCAAACTCCATTTTCTCTTAAAGTCCCACTCTGACGTGATTATCTCTGTCACACGTTGAGAGGAAGCTTCACAACCTGTCGGCACAAATTCACCAATTTATATTCATCCCTTGAAGCAGAATGCAATTAAGTTGGTTCTGAGTTTTTAGGTTTTTTTATTTCGTCCGATGTTCCAGATTGGCATCTTTTAGCTTGTGTAATAATGAGGTTCAGTCTGATTAATGGATGCAGCAGTTTCTTCTTCTACAGGGTAAAATAACATCTGAGTGTATGCGGACAAGTGAAACTTAGATTAAGGCGTCCAGATTTCTCTTGTATGTAGACGCTTTAATCAGAGTTAAACATGAAAATGCATCATCCAAATCCTATAAATCTGAGAAAAAACACCTTAATAACACCTAATAATATATAATAATATTATATATTTATGTTAGTAAAGTTTTTGATCTGTTTATAAAGTGACATCAATAATAGTAGCTGTATTAAAACCCATCCAAACGACACATGGCGCCCCCTAGTGTTGAGGAGGACACAGTGTCATCAGTGATTGGGTTTCTCTGTCCCATGTGACCCTGGGATAAAGACAGGAATCTGAATTTAAAGTACACCTCAATAAAGACATGCAAGTTAACACACTGACACTAGTGCAGAATATACAGTCATGGATTCACAACAATTCTACTTACTTATTTTGTGCCTCCAAAAAACATGTTTTCATTTTTACCTAATAAGATTTAATTCAATCCACATTTTTCCTCCTTTGTTTTACCTCTATTCAGATTCACCTGGATCCTCAGTATGTTGAACACATTTACATTCTTGCATTAAATGTTCGTATTAACATGTTGATGGAGGTGAATTCTCAGTATTCACAGGCTGCTCCAGATGTGCCTGATGTTTCGCTGCATCCGTCACACGCTTGATGTTCACGGCCGCGCTTCAGGTTGAGGGAGGTTTGAGCTGCAGAATGTGTTCCAGCAGGGATTTAAAGGCAGCTCTGATTATTTCCCTTTGTTAAAACAGGATTTAGATTCCGAACCATTTCTGTGAGCAGCTTCAAGTTTTCTACGTTGACCTTAAACCACCTCCAGTATTAGGCAAGGCAAGGCTATTTGTAGAGCACAATTCATACACAGGGCAATTCAAAGTGCTTTACAGTTACACAAAATCACAAAAGGAGAGCAAAACATACATAAAATCACAAAAGGAAAATCATAAAACATAGAATTCATCATTAATTTAAAAAAGAGTGAAGAGTGTAGATAAGATACTTTCAGTTCATATGCACGGTTAAACAGAACTGTTTTCAGCCTGGTCTTAAACATTGTCAGCGTTGAGGCCTGTCTCACATTCTCTGGAAGACTGTTCCAGATTTTAGTTGTAGGTGAACAACAACAACAAGTTAACAAGTTAGCACAGATGCTAACAAGTTAGCACGGATGTTAGAACGGATGCTAACGAGTTATGCTAACAGGTTAGCACGGATGCTCACAAGTTATGCTAACAGGTTAGCACGGATGCTAACAAGTTATGCTAACAGGTAAGCACGGATGCTAACAAGTTAGCACGGATGCTAACAAGTTATGCTAACAAGTTAGCACGGATGCTAACAAGTTATGCTAACAGGTTAGCACGGATGCTAACAAGTTAGCACGGATGCTAACAAGTTATGCTAACAGGTTAGCACGGATGCTAACAAGTTATGCTAACAGGTTAGCACGGATGCTAACAAGTTATGCTAACAGGTTAGCACGGATGCTAACAAGTTATGCTAACAGGTTAGCACGGATGCTAACAAGTTAGCACAGATGCTAACAAGTTAGCGCGGATGCTAACAAGTTAGCGCGGATGCTAACAAGTTAGCACGGATGCTAACAAGTTAGCACGGATGTTAGCACGGATGCTAACAAGTTAGCACGGATTCTAACAAGTTAGCACGGATGTTAGCACGGATGCTAACAAGTTAGACAGGAAGCCAGTGCAGAGACATGAGCACTGGACTAATATGGTCATATTTTCTGGTTCTGGTCAGGACTCGAGCTGCAGCGTTCTGAATGTTCTGTAGTTGTTTAACAGCTCGTTTAGAGAGACCAGTGAGCAGGCCATTGCAGTAGTCTAACCTGCTGGAGACAAATGCATGGATCAGTCTCTCCAAGTCTGGTTTAGACACTATATTTTTGATTTTGGCAATGTTTTTTAGATGGTAAAAGGCTGTTGATATTGTTGACTTTATGTGGCTGTGAAAGTTCAGGTCTGAGTCCATTAGCCCCCCTAGATTTCTAACCTGTGTTTTTGGTTTTAGAGAACGAGACTGAAGGTGACTGATTACACGTTCTCTTTGCTTCAGTGGCCCAAAGACGATTATTTCAGTTTTTTTCTGAGTTTAGCTGGAGAAAGTGGTTTTGCATCCACGCAGTGATTTGTTCAATACAGCAACAGAGTGAATCCACAGGCCCATGTTAAAAAAAACTTAGTGCACCCACAAATTATGAATTCAGTCTTTATCTGCTTTATATTTAATCTCAAGTGGGTTGGATCAGTAGAAATTACCATGGAAGTAACACTGCAGAACAGACAAAAGGACCATTTTTGTTAATATACTAAACATTCACTTGTCCTTTATGTCAGTCATCTGTAACGATCAATAACTGGACACGTGTTCCGTTGTGTTGTGTTGAGGTTGTTTCCTCTACTGTACTTGACCCTGACCTCGACCTCCTGTTAGCGTTCCTCTGTATGAAAGTAACCACGAATCAATCGGTGATTTAACCTCAGCTCTGCACGTTCACCTCACGGCTTCTGCTAGTTTTTTTATTGCAGCATGCTAATAAAAGGAAACTCACAGGGAAGCAGTGTGTAGAAGGGCAAACAGAGTTCAAAACGAGACCTGAAAAACCTGGAAATCGATATTAACGCCGACGCATAAACACGTTTTAACGCCGGCCGAGTTGGAATCAGATTAATTACGTTTTAATGCTGTTTTTATTACGTCGTAACTGCAGCCGAGCAGAAAAAAAAAAAAACAAGGCAGTTTTTTCTCTTCTGAAATGTCACGGGAATGAAATGAGTATTAAAACACGGCTCCGTTACCGCCGCTCCAGATGCATTCTGGGATGTGGCGTGATGTTCCTCTTCTCTTCTAAATGTGAAAAAATCACAGGAATGTTGTAGATTTGGACAAAAACACACATAGAATGTGTCTTTAATGCAGAAACATGACACTACAATTACCATACATTATTGTATATCACAAAACAGAACATAAGGAATATGATTAACGGTAAAAGTAGGAAAAAAAAGTTAGAATAAAGGTAAGAAAGTGGAAAAAATTGAATAAATAAAACTGAAAATATTTGTTTAAGATAAGTTTATGTACATATTTGTATAACATTCATGCCAACTTTTCCTAAATCCATTTAAAATACACAAAACTGAAAATATTTTCAACTTTATGAATATGACCCATATTCATAAATGAGTGAAAATTATTATAAATAATATATATAACTCAACTGAAAAGTTAATAAACTTTATGAAATGACTCTTTGATAATCATAACCTATTTCTTTAGTTGAGTTAGTCATGTTTTTTTTTTAAACAGCACCAAATTGACCAGAATCAGCAAAAATAATTTGAAATGAACAGTGGAATAAGATAATTCTACTAAATATTGGACTAAATGTACTAAAACTATTTATTTTTCATTCAGGTCAAATCATTTTACCTTCTAAAGATGCTTCTGTTTTGTTTGATGGAAACTTATCTTTTGTCAGTGTGACTCAACAGTTGTTGATTTAAATTATAATTATATGTTAAATTCATTTAACTCAGTTGATTCAGAAACAATGAAACTTGGGAAAAGTCAATGAAACCACATTAAAATATATCACAGGACTGTTCAACTGAGATAAAGCAGACAGAAGCGTTTAGTTGGATTAATGCTGACGTAGCATCAAGGACACAGAAATAATAAGAAACTTCTACCCTCATCCGAATAATGGAAGCGCTGTCAAACCCAATAATCAGTGGATATCCAAAATATGTCAGATTAATAAGAAAAAGCTGCTCAGGGAAAAGAAACTTTAATCAACACAAACAAATACACAGATCCATAAAGTAAAGAATGCATAAACTTCACAGCCCACAGCATGCATCAGTTCCTGTTCTTGAATATCATCGCCCCAATAAAATCATTAATAAAATCTACATAAAGTGACTTTAGTCCAAATCCTGAACATCCTAGTGTGACTTTATTCAACTTTAACCTGGATTAAACTGTCCTTTCATCCCACAGTGAAAACTCTAAAGTTAAACTAATGTCAGTTTGTCCCTTTTTCATCACTTTCCCAGGTTCTTCTTTGCCTGTTTTATTGGCAGTTTTAATGACTTAACTGAAGGATATTGTTTCCCCTCCAGTTGCGGATTTCATTTAAACAGTTGTTTAATACAGAAAATGTTTCCATCTCATCAGGTTTGAAGTAAAAATATAACAGGGTATCATCGGCATACAGTTTGACATTCATGATGCTGCATTTTAGTATTAACTACCCCAAAAAAACTCTAAACTGACATTACCTGGAGTTAAATTAAACTAATGTCAGTTTGTCCCTTTGTCATCACTTTCCCAGGTTCTTCTTCGCCTGTTTTTTATTGAACGTAACTCATCAACATCCAGTTTTGACTTTTAGAAACCTGAGATGTGGAGAATTTACAATGAAGTGATGACACATGTTTAATGATGAAGATCCTGGAACTTCCTTTATTTCTGCAGATTTGGCTGCAGATTTTTTGAATTTATTGATATGCACAACACTTTATAATAAATTATTATTAAAGAATAACTTGTGGAATTTAGACTAAACTCCTATAAAACATTACAGTCTAAAACGTTTATTACTCACCAGTAGAAACTGATTCTAGAATCATGTTTAGAGCTTTTTCTAGATTCTTGAAGCAGCCGCCATTATGAAAGCTGGTAAATTATCATTTTATGC
The DNA here is from genome assembly GCA_036785175.1 of Eupleurogrammus muticus. Lineage (NCBI taxonomy): Eukaryota > Metazoa > Chordata > Actinopteri > Scombriformes > Trichiuridae > Eupleurogrammus > Eupleurogrammus muticus. The sequence goes on along the minus strand of JAYKQN010000039.1, from coordinate 201,197 downwards.
TAAAGAATAAAATAAATATTTTGACTAAAACATCCTCAGTTAAATGTCAATTGTCCTAAAGAACATAAAGAGTCTGTTCCTTTGACTCAGGATTAATGTGATTTTGCCAGAAGTTGCAGCATCATTAGAAACCAAAAACTCACTTTTGCAAAAAAAAAAAAGACTCAGGAAAAAACTTTATTAGGTTCATGCTATTAACAGTGTTCTATATCATGAAGCCACTGACTTCTACATGCATGTTTCTCTTTATTTTATCCCGGTACAGGTTTTTTCTTTTCATTGTGTGACACAGCTGAAGGTCAAATGTTTTCTGAAAAGGTCAACATTTCAGATGCTAATTTCACAGACCTGGTAAGAAAAAGAAAATTCATGTCCTGTGTGTTTTCTGCAGCTGCAGATCAGATGTGATGTGTTATATACTCCAGGCTGTGAGTGGGTGAGCTACAACTTTCCCTTAAAGCTCGAAAACTGAAAAAGGAAAAACTTTTAAGTTGTGGATCCTCTCTGCCCGACGCGTGAACCCCTAGATGTTCAAATCCTGTTTCTGCAGCGTGGAGAAATACAGAAGAAAGAAAATAAAATAAAAAAAGGAAGGGGAGAAAAGAAAAGATAAGAAATAAGCTGAAATCTCCCATGATGCCCCAACAAGCTGCAGCAGCACATACACACATATACACATATATATATATATATATATAAACATACGCACATATACACATATACACACATACACATATACACATACACATACACACATATACACACATACACAAATACAAACATATACACATATACATATATATATATATATATATATATATATATATATATATATATATATATATATACATACACACATACACACAAATACACAAATACACACATATACACATATATATATATATATATATATATATAAACATACGCACATATACACATATACACACATACACATATACACATACACATACACACATATACACACATACACAAATACACACATATACACATATTCACACATACACATATACACAAAAATACACAAATACACAAATATACACATATACACACATACACATATAAACATAAATAAATATATAAATGGCAGCAGCCTCCACATTTATTGAAGAGGAAATATGCCACGTTTTCATGGAGCAGGAGATGGCACCCTGGGGGGTGATGAATGACACTCTGATTTATCTGTGTGTGTGTGTGTGTGTGTGTGTGTGTGTGTGTGCTGCTGTTTGACTCAGCCTGAGCAGATCCAGATGTTTGATCCGCCTGATGTTGCTTGTGTTTAATGCTCTATCCCCCTCTGTTATATAACAATAATAGGGTTTTTACCCCCCCCCCCCCCCCAGCCTACAGGCTCCTATATTATTCATGGCGTCCATATTGTTTTTAGCTGCTTTTATTTACCACCACACGTTCATCGTCTCCTCCTCCAGGGACAGAAGACGAAGCTTGTGAACCTGACGTGATGCTTTCAGCTGATGGTGAATCTTCTTCTGTTTTTACAGGAAGCTGCCGACCCACAATGCAACGCTGCGCGGCGTGAGAGCTTCATCAGATACGGGTCAGTCTGGAGTTAAACGTCACTGAAGCACACAGCAGCAAAGGTGTTAAAACGAGAAGGACAGGCAGGATTATTACGCTCAAATGTGAAGAATGGTCATTTACTGAGGACCAGTGGAAATAAAACGTGTAAAAAGAATAAAATCTTCTATCACAAGCAACATTAGACAACCTCATTTATTCCTGTGAAACTGAATATGTTTTAACTTCATTAATGTCAAATCCTGACTCAAATCTGTTCAAAGTTATGTGTTTAAAACAATTTTTTTTAAAGAAAATTGAAATAAATTAGCAACAGAAGAGAATTTCATTGTGTTCACTAAGACTCATATTCATAAAAGTTGTATAAAGATAGTGAAGATGAAAATGAATTTTATAACATTAGGAATTGAAGTGGTTATGAAGTTTAATAAATTGACGCATTGACAGTTTTTCAGCAACATTACAGTAAAAAACATGAGAAAATATCTATAAAACATCCACTACTGAGTAGAATTATCTTATTATACTAGCAGATCGTTGAGTTTATTTCTAGATTTTTTAGATTTAATATTTATTCATTTGTTTATTTTTCTTGATTTTAGTCAATTCAATCTTTCTACTATTTCAAGGTAAAATGTTCATACAATAGCTTGCGTACTGCTGTACACCAAACAAATAAACCAAACAAACAAATAAAAGCCCCAGCTATTTCGTCATTTACGGTATTTGAGATAGTTATTTCCAATGGAAATGTGACGATAAAACAAGTAAATAGTTTATTGTGTGAAGTCTTTAAATCGTCCCCATCTCCTGCTCATTTCTCTCTTTCTGTTTTACCTGATACGTCACCGAGTTGTGAGCCCGGTAATCTCCCTCATCAAACGCGATGTTATGCAAACGAGCTGATTATCACGTGACAGCGATTTTCACCCGTCATCACGTCAGAGCTAAAGATGTCTGCAGAGACAACACTGAAGGAATCAGTGTGATTCACCAGTCTGAGACGCTAATCCATAACATGCATGTGTTTGCAGCTTTGCAGCTTTATCAGGAGGAGAAACAGATTATGTTGGTTTCATTAGAATAAACGCTGAGCGTTTCACACGACAGAATGAAGAACAGGGAAACCTCTGATCATAGCGACATTCAAGCTAATTAGTCAGATTGGCTCCTTTATAATATTTAAACATCTTACAGAATATATTCTTCATGTTCTGGAATCATCCTCAGTGGGATTTATAGCATTATATGGACTAATAATTGATGTTTGAACTTAAAATTCATTGAATTTCACGTTACAAATATTTTAGTTTTTTCTGATTTTGGTTCTGTTTTATGTTTTTAACTAGAAAAAGTATTTTTATCCATAGTAAAACATGATTTTGAATATTTTAACTCTATAAAATATCATTGAATTTCGCATTGAAAATAGTTTTTTCCTGATTTGGGTCAGTTTGTCAGTTTATGTTTTAACTTAAGTATTATTACTACTACTGTATTAGCTCTATAACATCAACATAAATTGATTCTGGTTTAAGTCCAATAACCTTTGTGGTTGTAGAGAAATTCTACATTTATTCATATCACTATTACTATATTAAACCTGGGTTTTAAGGGATTAAGTTAAGACTTTTTTGCTCTACTTTAAGTTAAGACATTTTAGTTCTTCCGTCTTAATAACTGCTGCTGTATGTCTATGTACAGCATGTTTCTGCTTTATTAGGAGTTTAAGGAAGATAAAAACCATCACCGTGATGGTGGATTATTCTAGTTTCTGTAGTTTCTGTAGATCTCAGCCACCATCATCTTCTATTAGCATCAGGGGTCAACTTAATTAGCCCAGAGTCGCGCTCTGTGGTTTTTCATCCCCCCTCGACCTCTGACCCCGCTGTTGACCCGCCTGTGTGTGTGTGTGCGTGTGTGTATGAAGCCAGTTTTTCTGTATGATTGTAATGACGTGTGTGTGTGTGTGTGTGTGTGTGTGTGTGTGTGTGCAGACGCTCCAGCAGCAGTTTCAGTTTCATTAGGATTTTCTGGCTCCCAGGAGGAGGGGGGGGTGAATAATTACCAATTAGACTGTTGTCAGGAGCCAGGGTGGCGCTGTGTGTGTGTGTGTGTGTGTCTACATACTTGTTTGACATGCCTGGAGTGTGTGTGTGTGTGTGTGTGAGCAGTGGAGCGAGCCTCCTCCATGTTAAATACAGAACGTTGTTTAATCTAAAGCTGGGTTCTCGCTGTCAGCTTTGTCAGCTCATTACAAACATGGATTACACACGCGTTCTCTGCTTTTTATTTATTTCTTTTCTTTTTTTTTGGGGGGGGGGTATCACATCTCTCTCTTCTCCTCGCTTCACTGTTTCTGTATTTGCAGACGTGGCCTGGGTTGTAGACGTCATCAAAAACTGGGAATCTTAGGCATTTTTCTTTCACTTTTCAGGTTTTCAACTATTTATGTGTCTGTCACCTCCCTGACCTTTGACCTTTGACCTGTTGAAATCCACTTTTTTTTTACCTGCAAATAAACAGCATCTGGATCTGAATTTTCACACATGTGAACACATAAACTACATATTGACAGAGATATAAACTATTATTCATAATTCTACATTCTGTGATGATATCTATTCTATTAAGTCGTATCTTGAGGACAGAACTTACTTTGTTGAAATTGGAAATTGCATTTCAGACAAAATGTCTGTGACCTGTGGTGTTCCCCAGGGCTCGATCCTGGGGCCCCTCCTGTTCAATTTGTACATGCTTCCGTTAGGCCAACTAATACGCAGCAACAATGTGTCTTACCACAACTATGCAGACGACACTCAGATCTATGTGTCTCTGACAGCAGGTGAACATGGGCCTGTGGATTCACTCTGGTGCTGTATTGAACAAATCACTGTGTGGATGCAAAACAACTTTCTCCAGCTAAACTCAGAAAAACTGAAATAATCGTCTTTGGGCCACTGAAGCAAAGAGAACGTGTAATCAGTCACCTTCAGTCTCGTTCTCTAAAACCAAAAACACAGGTTAGAAATCTAGGGCTGCTAATGGACTCAGACCTGAACTTTCACAGCCACATAAAGTCAACAATATCAACAGCCTTTTACCATTTAAAAAAACATTGCAAAAATCAAAAATATAGTGTCCAAACCAGACTTGGAGAGACTGATCCATGCATTTGTCTCCAGCAGGTTAGACTACTGCAATGGCCTGCTCACTGGTCTCTCTAAACGAGCTGTTAAACAACTACAGAACATTCAGAACGCTGCAGCTCGAGTCCTGACCAGAACCAGAAAATATGACCATATTAGTCCAGTGCTCATGTCTCTGCACTGGCTTCCTGTCACTCAGAGAACAGACTTTAAAACATCTTTACTTGTGTACAAGTCTCTTCATGGTCTAGCACCAAAATACATCTATGACATGTTAGAGCCATACGAGCCATCTAGGACCCTGAGAACCTCAGGGACTGGTCTCCTGCAGGTGCCTAGAGTCAGGACTAAACATGGTGAAGCTACATTCCAGTTTTCTGCAGCTAAAATCTGGAACAGTCTTCCAGAGAATGTGAGACAGGCCTCAACGCTGACAATGTTTAAGACCAGGCTGAAAACAGTTCTGTTTAACCGTACATATGAACTGAAAGTATCTGATCTACAGTCTTCACTCTTTTTTAAATTAATGATGAATTCTATGTTTTATGATTTTCCTTTTGTGATTTTATGTATGTTTTGCTCTCCTTTTGTGATTTTGTGTAACTGGAAAGCACTTTGAATTGCCCTGTGTATGAATTGTGCTCTACAAATAAACTTGCCTTGCCTTGCCTTGTTAGCATCCGTGCTAACATCCGTGCTAACTTGTTAGCATCCGTGCAAACTTGTTAGCATCCGTGCTAACATCAGTGCTAACGTCCGTGCTAACTTGTTAGCATCCGTGCTAACATCCGTGCTAACTTGTTAGCATCCGTGCTAACTTGTTAGCATCCATGCTAACTTGTTAGCATCCATGCTAACATCCGTGCTAACTTGTTAGCATCCGTGCTAACATCCATGCTAACATCCGTGCTAACTTGTTAGCATCCGTGCTAACATCCGTGCTAACCTGTTAGCATAACTTGTTAGCATCTGTGCTAACATCCGTGCTAACCTGTTAGCATAACTTGTTAGCATCCGTGCTAACTTCCATGCTAACATCCGTGCTAACTTGTTAGCATCCGTGCTAACATCCGTGCTAACTTGTTAGCATCCGTGCTAACATCCGTGCTAACTTGTTAGCATCCGTGCTAACCTGTTAGCATAACTTGTTAGCATCCGTGCTAACATCCGTGCTAACTTGTTAGCATCCGTGCTAACATCCATGCTAACATCCATGCTAACTTGTTAGCATCCGTGCTAACATCTGTGCTAACTTGTTAGCATCCGTGCTAACTTGTTAGCATCCGTGATAACATCCGTGCTAACCTGTTAGCATAACTTGTTAGCATCCGTGCTAACATCCATGCTAACATCCGTGCTAACCTGTTAGCATAACTTGTTAGCATCCGTGCTAACTTGTTAGCATCCGTGCTAACCTGTTAGCATAACTTGTTAGCATCCGTGCTAACTTGTTAGCATCCGTGCTAACTTGTTAGCATCCGTGCTAACATCCATGCTAACATCCGTGCTAACTTGTTAGCATCCGTGCTAACATCCGTGCTAACTTGTTAGCATCCGTGCTAACATCCGTGCTAACTTGTTAGCATCCGTGCTAACATCCGTGCTAACTTGTTAGCATCCGTGCTAACTTGTTAGCATCCATGCTAACATCCGTGCTAACTTGTTAGCATCCGTGCTAACATCCATGCTAACATCCGTGCTAACTTGTTAGCATCCGTGCTAACATCCGTGCTAACCTGTTAGCATAACTTGTTAGCATCTGTGCTAACATCCGTGCTAACCTGTTAGCATAACTTGTTAGCATCCGTGCTAACTTCCATGCTAACATCCGTGCTAACTTGTTAGCATCCGTGCTAACATCCGTGCTAACTTGTTAGCATCCGTGCTAACATCCGTGCTAACTTGTTAGCATCCGTGCTAACCTGTTAGCATAACTTGTTAGCATCCGTGCTAACATCCGTGCTAACTTGTTAGCATCCGTGCTAACATCCATGCTAACATCCATGCTAACTTGTTAGCATCCGTGCTAACATCTGTGCTAACTTGTTAGCATCCGTGCTAACTTGTTAGCATCCGTGATAACATCCGTGCTAACCTGTTAGCATAACTTGTTAGCATCCGTGCTAACATCCATGCTAACATCCGTGCTAACCTGTTAGCATAACTTGTTAGCATCCGTGCTAACTTGTTAGCATCCGTGCTAACCTGTTAGCATAACTTGTTAGCATCCGTGCTAACTTGTTAGCATCCGTGCTAACTTGTTAGCATCCGTGCTAACATCCATGCTAACATCCGTGCTAACTTGTTAGCATCCGTGCTAACATCCGTGCTAACTTGTTAGCATCCGTGCTAACATCCGTGCTAACTTGTTAGCATCCGTGCTAACATCCGTGCTAACTTGTTAGCATCCGTGCTAACTTGTTAGAATCCGTGCTAACTGGTTAGCATCTGTCCCACCTGGTTAGCATCTGTGCTAACATCCGTGCTAACTTGTTAGCATCCGTGCTAACTTGTTAGTTAGTTCTGTTTAACCGTGCATATGAAAACTGAAAGTATCTGATCTACACTCTTCACTCTTTTTTAAATTAATGATGAATTCTATGTTTTATGATTTTCCTTTTGTGGTTTTGTGTAACTGTAAAGCACTTTGAATTGCCCTGTGTATGAATTGTGCTCTACAAATAAACTTGCCTTGCCTTGCCTCTTTATTTCATGTGTGTTTTTATCCAGGTTTTAGGATCAACCAATCACGTCTTTTCACCTGTTAATTTCTAAAACCTCCTGATACAGCAGCAGCATCTAGTTTTATCCATAAATCCCATGTTAAACCTGAGCTCCAACACTAAATAAAGTATTTTAACTATTCACATATACTACAGATAATATATTATATATATTCTTCATGTTCTGGAATGATCCCTAGTGGGATTTATAGCATTTTATAGAATAATAATTTATATTATTATACTATTATCTTATTAATAATCATCAATCATTTGGCTTATTTTGATTTTTTTCCCTCATTTTGGTCCAATAACCTTTGTGGTTGTACAGATATTCCACATTTATTATCATTTATAGCAGGAACACTGATAAATAAACCCAGTTTTAAGAAATTAAGTTAAAGGCTTTTTTGTTCTACATGATTTGTCTGTTAATTCTTCAGTTGTAATAGCTGCTGTTGTATTTAGTCTATTTATAACAGGTTAATAAACAGCGTGACATTTCATATCAGTCCTTGACTGTGTTTTTCACTCATCAGATTTATGACATTTATGGTTTTAACGGTGTGATACAAGTGTGTGTGAAGCCTGTAAACATCACATAAAACACTTGTTGGCATCAGTACATGTGAGCGTCAGACGCTTGTGATTTAAAACCTGTTTTCTCCGTCAGAAGACGCAGCTATGATAAATGATAAACATCTTGACCTTTGCCAGTGAAAAAACACATTCTGCTGATTCTAATGCTTCTGTGCATCAAATCAATCAGAAATTCTCCATCTTTATTTGCTCGTACCTTTTACAGTTTGTTCCCTGTTTTACAGCCTAATTCTTTCTTTTATCCTCTGCGTCTGAATTCGTGGTTTTTATTTGTTGACCTATTAGCCCTTTTATTGTCAAGCATGAAGCTATAAAACAAAAAGGTGGAGGTTTTTGAGGTTTAAACTTTATTCTAATATGGAGCGAATCCTCCAAAGTGTGATCATTAAACTCACTTTTTTTATTTCTGTGTGATTCATCGCTCAGTGAAGGATCCAGTAACAATCAGCTCCTCTCGGCTCAGCTGATGTGAATGGTCAACATCTACTCCTCTTTTTTTTTCTTCCTCTCCCCGCATGTTTCGCTCGTTTTTCATCGTTCCGTGACAGGACGAGATGATGTGAGGAGGCTGATGGCTCGCGCTGTCATCCCTCCTCCTCCTCCTCCTCCTCCTCCTCTGTTTTCCGCCTCTCCGTCTTCTTTGCTCCCGCAGATGAAAACGCTTCGACGAGGGAATCGGGGAGTGGAAGGAGTGAATCGTCAGGGCCAGGGTTGACGTTGTGTGCAACGTCTCTGACAAACCCATCCCACGTTTCTCCCTCGTGAACATTTACGTCCCACAGCAGGAAATATTCACATTATGTGGGTCAGTGACACAAAAAGCACAGTTTTCCATCAGGTATCTCAGAAATGTACCACATGACGGTTTTCACATTGTCCCATAAACAAGATGTTTCATATCTCATCATGACTCTACCAGAAGTTCACATTATTTTACCTGAGCATAACATTTTTCTTTAGCTATAATTTGCCATAAATTACCAAATTACCGACATTTGTTTCAATAACCAAACACATCAGGTTTGTAGGACAGTTTTATGACAAAAATCATGCTTGGCAAAATGCAGAAATATGTAAATGTGCATAATTACCGTAAAATGCACATTTTTCTACATTCTTATTTTATATTATGTAGTTTATGATTATAGTTATGTAGTTAAACATCTTGCAGCCACAGTTTAATTTTACCACAGAAAGTTTCGATTTAGTTTTTTCCTCAATATTAACAGAGAATGTTTTCTTTAATGTGTTTTAACTCAGTCCTGAAGAAATCACTGATCACATCTTTTAGTTTTTTTTGTAAGTTAAACTCAGCTTTTATTTGTAAGCAGCAGTGGTTTATTAAAATATAAACCTGCGTTTAAAGGCGGTCAATTAAAACCAAAGCTTTTATTTGGTCATTTACGGTAAAAAAAAAAAATGTTGTACAGTACAAGTACAAGAACTTTACCGTAAAACTATTAAAAGACATTTTATTGTGGAAAACATGAATTTAAAGATGACTGGATTGAGAAATACATGCTGGTTTACCTACAACGAAGAGTGATAAAGTGTCGTGTCTCCCATTAACACTTTACGTGTTGAGGAGCTTTTTGTACAGAAATCTCCTGTAATTCACCTGAATGCTCATTTGATGCAGTAGAAACGTATTAAACTGACTCCTCAGCCTCCAGGGTTCAGAGAGAACTCACTAACAGCAGTTTTTATATTAAAAGTAATGTTTTACTAATGAAAAAAACAGCTTTAAACTCTATAAAAAAAAAAAATCACAGAGAAATTGTGCCGTGATTAAAAACACACGTCACTGTCAGCGTGTCAGCGTGTTAGCGTGTTAGCGTGTTCATGTGTTTCTGAGCAAAATGTGAAAATGTGAAAAAGTGCGAGGGGGAAAAAAATAATGAGTTTGGCTGCATGTTTGCACACATGCGTGTGTGTGTGTGTGTGTGTGTGTGTGTGTGTGTGTGTGTGTGTGTGTGTGTGTGTGTGCCAGGCCTGTCAGGAGATGAACTCGTCTCCCGGCCTCACGCCACCAGCTGCTGCTGTTCTCTCGTTACGCTTCTTTACTCATCACACATACACACACACACACACACACACACACATGCAAACCAACCACAGGCAAACGCACATCGCGTGATCACCAACCATGTGGCACAAATGGCTTTTATCGTACAAATCAAACACAGAAACAAACAAACGTGGTGGAAATAGAAAGTGTGTGTGTGTGTGTGTGTGTGTGTGTGTGTGTGTGTGTGTTTTAACTCTCATATCAGGAGATTTACGCAGCGATTGGAGGGATTTCAGATTAACATTTCCCAGATTGGAGCGGTGCCGTGGGTTAACTGGACTGCGGTTCAGAGCCTGTCAGGACAAACCGAGCAGTGACCTTTGACCCCGTCCCCAGGTCACGGCTCGTTTTTTTTTTTAGCAAACTCATTTCAGCCAGAAGCTGCAGAGTGAAGCGTCGTTTTTGAAGATTCTAAGTTATCTAACGTCCATTCTTGATGTATTACATCAGATTGTATGGCTTGTCATATAAAAATATAAAAATATAAAAATGTGCACCTGGTCCAGTGTTTAATATTTGGAGTCTTGTGTGATTATATCTTTTTAATTCTATTATTTTTTATAATTATTTTGAGATATTATATTAATATTTTAATTCATTTCTATGTTAAAATAACATTTTTCCTTCATTTTTTGTTCTTTTATATTAACTATTAAGTCATTATTTCAAGATAATATCTTGTTATTTTGAGAAGTTTTATTTTGAGAAATTAAATTATTATTTAAAGATATTATCCAGTTTTTTTTACATAAGTTATTTTGACGTATTATCTTGTTATTTTGAGATACTAAGTCATTATTTTGAGAAATTATCACATTATTTCAAGACATGTTGTTAATTCAAGATAATAAGTAAATATTTCAGATATCTCAATATTTCAAGATCTCAGTTCGTTATTTTGAGATATTAAAACCTAAAATAATTAATTTCATCTTGAAATAATGAGATAGATTTTAAAGTACCAAAATAAATTAAAGAAAAAATAAATTAAAATTTTCTAAAATGTATTTTAAAACATAGTTTATGGCTATTCTTGATATACAAGTGGTTCAGCCTGTAGTGTAATCTTGGTACAGTTGATTTAATATTAAGTAGATTTATTTTATTGCACTGGCAGGTAATTTATGCATCTATCTGGATAGATGGATATCTATTTGGAAATGTTGTCTCAACAACAACAGTAGAATAAGGTAATTTTCTCCATTAATTGTACCAAAAATAAGCTCAGGTTTTGCAGTGCATGTCAAAATGTTCCAGTATTTATCTTTAAAGCTGCGTGTAATATGTAAATTTACCCAGTTTTGATGTTTATTTTGAAGATGAATTTTCCCCAAGCTTCATTTGCTCCCTGTAAAAGTTGCATCTGTACACAGCTGTGATCCAGACGTCGCCACATGGAGCTCCAGCTTTATTTTGTGTTGTTGTTGTTGTGGTTCTTTACGTTTTCACTCCAGTAGCTTGACGTGATTCACGCGCCTCTGTGAGTCATCTGTTATAAGTGCTGATCTGCTTCAGCGTGAGCAGAAGAACCAGGCGAAAGAAGAAAGGAGTGAAGTGAACCCGGCGACCGTCCCGCGGCCCTCTCCTTCTCCTCTAACGGGTCCTCCTCTGGATTTAGGGGCCGTCGCCATCAATTAAATTTTCTCGCATCAGTCACAGCTGGAGAGGAACAAAAGGTTGTTTGAGGGGAGGAGGATCAGAGCAAAAAGACGAGGAGACGCTCATACAAATATGTGCACTTCTGCTACAGTAACATGGATGGTTGTAGGCTGTGTGTGTGTGTGTGTGTGTGTGTGTGTGGGGGGGGGGTGGTTGTATAATTTAATTTGGATTTAGTGTTGCTTGGAAGAATGACACAAATTCTGCAGGGATTAATCCGGCTTTAATTCAATCTGGCCACCGCAGCCTGAAATAGCCCCGATCCCGTCCTGCTGTTCCTGTGTGAACCACAGCTGCACCTGGCACTAGTGTGTGTGTGTGTGTGTGCGTGTGTGTGTGTGTGTGTGTGTGAGCATGAGGGGAAAAAAAGATTGTGTATGAGTGTATCTGTGTAAAGAAGAGTGCTCATGTATAAAGAAAAGTGGGAAAGGTGGTTCTGTCCTGAGATCTGTAATCGTATTATTCACCAAAAAAACACACACACACAAGAAATGACTCATTAAATCAATCTATAAAGCAAGGAGTGTGTGTGTGTGTGTGTGTGTGTGTGTGTGGCACAATGGGGTGCTTCCCTTTTGGTGAAATTTTGTTGAATAAGATATTTGATAAAAGTTAAAACCACATAGACTTTCATATCTCAGCTCCATCCTGCAGCAGCTCTTTATTTCCAGTGTAAAGCTCCATATCACAGCTCCTCCTCATGTTGCTTCCCGGCGCTTTCACTACAATTCAAAGCACCGTTGTCCCGTTTCTTTCTGTAAAGTATCGTAACATCTCTATAAAATCACACAATAAGACGTTAGCAGGTTTAGCTGCTAACTTAATTCCTCATAATAACACAGGTTTTACTCCAAGATGCATTCACAGACGCTCGGGAAATTCCAGCACTATCACCTAACAGAACAGAATCTGGGATTAAACTAATGTAATTATATAGGAAAAAGAACAAAGAGTTTTACTTGACCTATCAACACAATTTAAAAACTGACATGTAGATTAAGATCCACACTTTCAGCCTTTTTCTTACAATAACTGTATTTTCTTGTCTCGTATGTCCATGTCTTACCTAATGTGCAATTTGTCTATTAAGACTAACAGTCCTAAACAGCCTCATTTGAACATGAAAAATTGACTTAAGCTTCCACTTTGCTATAGGAATACATACTTGTTTCTATTTTATCTATACTTGGCACATTCATGGCACATTCATTAGTAATGTTTGGCCTTTTGGATGTTAAAACATTCGTAATATTTTTTTGCGCCTTCAGAGAGCTGCTGACACACGTCCAGAATCATTTGTCAGAAAGTGAAATTGAAGTCAGGAAGCTCCTTCTTTCCTCCTTTTTTTGTTCTTTGAGTGAATACTCAGCATCAGTGTCTCACGAACGTATAGAAATTTACTACAGAGCTACGGCCTCTGACGATATCAGATGACTCCCAGGTAATAAATGGACGACAGATGCTTCCAGTATGATGATGGATAACCTGATGAGGAGGATGGAGGCTACTGAACTGACGAATGGATGAGGTCAGGATATATATATATATATGTGTGTGTGTGTGTGTGTGTGTGTGTTTGTGTGTGTGTGTGTGTGTGTGTGTGTATGGGCAAGACACTTATATAATCCTTTATTTGTCCCACAGTGGGGAAATTGCATTAATAACAGCAGCAGGGACAGAGACATGCAAGAAAAGAAAGATTGCATACAGAATATACAAATTAATACTATATATAAATAAATAAATCATATATAGTATAATATAGGATAGCCAAACCATATATTTGGTTTTAGCAGTACAAGATAAAAGTCAAAAAATGTTTTAAATACAGTTTAAGGAAGCATTCATCAGGTTTGTTCATTCAGTTAAAAATCACAATTTTGTGTGATTTTTGATGCAAAATATCAAATGTAACCAAAAAGAATTGTATATTTTACATATTTATTTCGCTTAGATTATAAAACCAGTAGATAGCACGTGGTTTCAATTCTCTAGATCCTTTTTAAAAGAGAGTTAAACCATCATGGTACCAAGTTTTTAGTATTTATTTATATATTTATCCTCCTTTGCATTTCCATCTCGATATATAAAATGCAATATTTCTTGCAGATAATATTAAGAAATATTAAATATTCCACCAATTTTAGTTGTTTTGCTCCCTCCAGCCTACACCACATCACAAATTTTGCATTTTCCACAACTGTTGGTGATTCATTTATTATTGGATCCATATTTCATTTCAGAAAATAGTAGCAGAAACAAAGGGTTGTTGGAGTTTTCCACATTCCATATTAATATTCCTAATCAGTGTGTGTGGTATCACACACACGGTGCAGCAGCAGGTTCAGCAGAAGTCAATCAGCCCGTTGTGTGTCTAGTCTCTGCTGGACCTCCTCCACCTGCCGAGGGATGCTAATGGCCAGGTGAGGTTCCACCACCTCCTCCTGCACCTCCTCCTGGTCTCAGAGGGCACACTCCACTTCACTAAAGTCCATTGTCATCACTTTAGTTTCCCTGTTTCCAGATGTTGGACCTCCTCCCTGTTGCCTGCTTGTTGGCAGTGATCAGGCACTGCGCTGGTGTCCTCAGCAACTTTCACTTTATTTACGTCTACTTACTCGCGTGCATGCACGTGTGTGTGATACTTGAATGCAAAGTACAAAAAAACTGCTAGAAGAAACACACACCTACTTGTCTATCTGATCACATTGGGTCATCCCTTACGAAAATTAACCATGGCTTTACCATGGGAAATACCGTGGTTTTACCATGGTTTTTTGGGTCATGGTTTACCATGGTTTTTTTGTGGTAACCATGGTTATACTATGGTTTTTATGTAGTAACCATGGTTCTACCATGGTTTTTGGAAGTACCATGAACCAACCATAGTAATACTATGGTATCCAAAAACCATGGTAGAACCATGGTTACTACATAAAAACCATAGTATAACCATGGTTACCACAAAAAAACCATGGTTAACCATGGTTACCCAAAAAACCATGGTAAAACCACGGTATTTCCCATGGTAAAGCCATGGTTAATTTTCGTAAGGGATCAGTCCCATTATGCACATATCTGTCAAATATATACATAATGGGGACACCTGGCACTCATTACCATTAACATAAAATAACATATAATACGTACACTTAAGCCTAAAATTATTCACACCCCTATCAAATACAAGGGATTTCTTGATTTTTTTTACACTTAAAAATTAGTATTTCACCTCAGTTTTTACTTAAATAGGACACAAAAGAAAGTCTTTCAACTACAAAGTGTGTATATATATATATATATATATATATATATATATATATATATATATATTAAGAAAGAGTCATTTGTTGATGTGATTTTTGGTTTTATTTACACATTCTAACGAAACACAAATCAATTATGGCTTCAGACTTTCTCTGTGTCCTATTTAAGTAAAAACTGAAGTGAAATACTAATTTGTAAGTGGAAAAATAAAGAAATCCCTTGTATTTGATCCACAAGAAATAACTCAATCAATCTATAAAGCAAGGAGTGTGTGTGTGTGTGTGTGTGTGTGTGTGTGTGTGTGTGGCACAATGGGGTGCTTCCTTTTTGGTAAAATTTTGTTGAATAAGATATTTGATAAAAGTTAAAATCACATAGACTTTCATATCTCAGCTCCATCCTGCAGCAGCTCTTTATTTCCAGTGTAAAGCTCCACATCACAGCTCCTCCTCATGTTGTTTCCCGGCGCTTTCACTACAATTCAAAGCACCGTTGTCCTGTTTATTTCTGTAAAGTATCGTAACGTCTCTCTAAAATCACACATTGCACTCATTACCATTAACATAAAATAACATATAATACGTACACTTAAGCCCAAAATTATTCATACCCCTATCAAATACAAGGGATTTCTTGATTTTTTTTCACTTAAAAATTAGTATTTTACCTAAGTTTTTATTTAAATAAGACACAAAAGAAAGTCTTTCAATTGTGTATAGTCATTTGTTGATGTGATTTTTGGTTTTCGCTCCGTTCATTTACACATTCTAACGAAACACAAATCAATTATGGCTTCATAATCATTTGTCACCTTACACACACACACACACACACACACACACACACACACACACACACACACACACACACACACACACACTCAAACACTCACACACTCATACTTGTCTATCTGATCACATGAGGTCATCTGTCAAGTATGTATATTATAACTCCAAACACACACACACATTTCAGTAAAAGCAAGCATAACAATGAATTCACAGGTGTGTGTGTGTGTTATTCCATGTGATTCCTTAAAGGTGTAAGTGAATGGCTCTAAAGTTTCCTTAAAAAATTCCTTTATAAAATGATTAATTTCAACTCAGCTTAACGATAATGGGATGTATTTCTATGTACGACCATATAAACCCTGTAATACTTATTTCCTTCCTTCACGGATCAGAGGGATTCAGATGAGGAGCCAACACTGACCCACATTCCTAACGGTCCCTTTAATCCCCACCGGGACCGCTCATTGCGATGCGAGGCGCTTTGTGTAAACGCCTCCATTAAAACGCTGATATCATGATGTGTGACTCACATCCCGATTCACGCGTCCGGACGACTCGTTAGGACTCATTAGGAACGAGTCTCACACCGGGCCCCAGAGGCCTCGTTTGTAAAGACGAGCCTTGTGATAAAATTTCATCAGGCCGGTGTTTGTACACAGAAATTCCTCATCAAATACGTGTTTATGAATTCAGCCTTGATCCGTTTAGCTGCTGCTGCTGTTTCAGAGACGTTTCCTCACTTTTTCTATTACCTGGCGTGTATGTTCGAATTCTTTGTTGTGCAACATTTTCTTTAAAAACTTTCCATGCACAACCCACAAAAACACCAAAAACATCACTCTTGCATTGACGTCTCCGTTGTGTAAATCTGTATGAAAGGTTTCCCCCTGTATTAAACTACATATTGGTTGTGAGCCAGATTCTCCACAATGGAGACGACAGGGACAATTTTATTCTGAAATATACTTGTAACGGAGAACTAGGGCTCTCGTGTGGATGACTGTGATGAAAAAATCCAATTCGAACGGATCATCGTGGATTACATAGAACGTTATGTCCTCAGGTTGGATGTTTTTTTGTGCATTTTGAACAGAAATCATGTTGTACTCAACAGAAATCTCATTAGACTGCACCGCTTTTGTGTTGAATTATTGCAGATTGTTCATGTTCGGTAAAGTAATCCCAATCTCCTGCATACTTATATTCACAATTCCTCTTTGCCCTGCAGACACAAGCTTATTAGGGAAGATTGTGGACACACACACACACACACACACACACACACACCGTGGCCTCGTTTTTCAAAGAGATTTTAAATGCATGTGTGTTTTAATCTCTTGTCTTATTGTATTTCTGTTGTACACACACCTGTGTTCACTTCTTTATGTATGTGAACACAGGTGCAGCGACGAGTGTGTGTGTGCACATTGTAAAGTCTCACACACACACACTCACACACACACAGAAAGTGTGTGAACGCCCTTCTGTTGTGCGTCGCTGCATGTCGGTGCAGTGTTAGTTCTGCATGGTTAGAGGGGTGACGTGGCATTTTGACTGCTGCTGATAGTAAATGTGTGTGTGTGTGTGTGTGTGTGTGTTTTTGTTGCACGAATGTGTGTGTGTGTGTGTGTGTGCTAATCACGTCCCGTGGTGGTAAAAGAACGACAGCTTGTAGAGGAGACGGAGGACGCCCATTAGAGTTGTAGCCTTGGGATTGTGTGATTACGATGAAAGTGTGTGTGTGTGTGTGTGTGTGTGTGTGTGTGTGTGTGTGTGTGTGTCTTCATGTACAGTCAGAGAGGATCCTAATTTGTTTGTGTCCATGTGCTGTCGAGCATGTGCGTGTAACTGGGGAAAATGCAGCCTTGAACATTCACAACTAGGTATAGCAGAAAATCAAAAGGCGATTCAAAGCAGATATGTCTTATTATAAACGTGATTCTGGCAGAATCCACACGCGTGAATAATGAGAAAATGTTGTTAATTAACGTGTTTGGCTGGTTGCAAAATAGACACTGAATTATTTGATGCCGCAGCACAGCAGAAGAACGACAGCATCATTAAAAGGTTTGTGGTTATATTTAGGCTCTGGCACCGCTTGGTTCAGGTTAGTGAAACACCGTCTTAGTTTATATATATATTTTTAAAAAGTGTGCCTTAGCTTGAAGCGTTTTCATTAACATTTAAATGAAACAACTTTGAGTTACTTTAACCAAAGTGTTTTATTTTGCCTTGAGTGAACCACTCACGGGCGACACGGTGGAGCAGTGGGTAGCACTGTTGCCTCACAGCAAGAAGGTCGCAGGTTCAAGACCGCCTTGGGCCTGGGTCTGGGACCTTTCTGTGTGGAGTTTGCATGTTCTCCCCGTGTCTGCGTGGGTTTTCACCGGGTACTCCGGCTTCCTCCCACAATACAAAACATGCTCAGGTTAATTGGCAAATCTAAATTGCCCATAGGTGTGAGTGTGTGTGTGAATGGTGTGTGAATGGTGTGTGTGCCCCACGATTGGCTGGCGACCATCTGGGGTGTATCCCCCTGCCTCTCGCCATAAAATGCGCTGGGATAGGCTCCAGCAGACCCCTGCGACCCCGAAAGGGAATAAGCGGGATAGAAAATGGATGGATGGATGGATGGATGAACCACTCACAGGATGCAGGTTGCCAGAATTCTGCTTCTTGTTGCAGGATTTCCTACATGTTCATGATGGAAACACATATTTAGTGCAGGTTATTATCTGACAGGTCCTAGTGAACACTACTTAATATTTATTTATTCATGGTGTATTTTTGCACTTTCCTGTATTATAAATACTATGATTTGCACCGCAACACATGTTCAGTTTTTTTTTTTTGATTGATCTGAATATTTTATAGACTATTGAGGAACTGCAGTAATTCACGAAATCTGCACAAGAATTTTTATAGAGAATGAATGTGAGGAGTCGTACTTCCATGTAGAGACTCCATTTAAACTCTAAATTATATTCACAGGTCTTTTGTATTAATGTATTATGCCTTATTCTAATAGGTTGTATAGTTACTGATGAATGACCTATGATTTATAATAGGAGCCTATGGGATGGAATGTTGTTGCTTTGGTGGGAGACGTCATCGTTAAAAATATCTAGACTTTTCTACTTCCACTCCTGAACAAACATTTTTAGGGAGAAGCAGAATAGACGTGTGTTTTAAACATGCCAGTGTCAAAATATTTACTGTAGAAACACCAAATCACCAAAACTTTAGTTCAACTGGTTAAAAGTTCAAACGGGAGACCAGCGCAGAGGGAGAAAAATGCAGTTTTTCTCCACATTTGCCTCTGCCTCCACGTTCAGTGCAGTCGTTGTCATTGGCAACCACATTGAGTTGCCGAGGTAGCCTTTGAAGATCAGGCCACAGCTCGTTAAGTTTCACACCTCGTTAACGTGAACATATTACAACATGTAACACGTATGATGAATCAGACCGACAGAATGTCATTGTTTTGTCACCTTACACACGCACGCACACAAACATCTCAGTAAAAACAAGCATAACACAATGAATGCAGTTGTCAGGTGTGTGTGCGTTTTTGGCGTAAAGGGAAAAAGAAATCTTTTAAATCTTTTAAAATTCTCTTTGACACTGATCTGACCGGCTGAGTGCGTCTCCTCCTCTTTGTGTCTGAGCTTCTCCTCCAGGTCGCGTAGTCGTGTTTCTGTTTGTTCCCGGTCGCCCTCGCCTCGTTACAGGTGTTTGGATTAGATAGGAAGGAAC
This sequence comes from Eupleurogrammus muticus, assembly GCA_036785175.1. Taxonomy (NCBI): domain Eukaryota; kingdom Metazoa; phylum Chordata; class Actinopteri; order Scombriformes; family Trichiuridae; genus Eupleurogrammus; species Eupleurogrammus muticus. The sequence continues at coordinate 181,627 of JAYKQN010000039.1, read as the reverse complement.
AGAAGGGGAAACGGCAACGAGAGACGAGAAGTGGTTCGAGGCGAAGGGAAGAAGGAGAAGCTCTTTGAATTGAAATCGTCGTCCCGAAGGTGGATGTTTGAAAATCACTGATGCAGCCGCGGAACTCCGGGGTTCACGGGGAGTTCAGGCCGACTCACGCTGGTTTCCACTTATCTCTCGCTCCTCTTCCTCACCCTGAGACATTCGCAGCTTTAAAGAAGCTCTCCTCATCTTTATCTCTTCAATAGTCGCGTTTCAAACTATTATTTTAAGGAAATTATTAAGCGGTGTGTATTTACTCATCAGCCTCGATTGGTCTCTCGTGGCGCGTTGAAAGATCAGTGAATTCGGTCAGAAATGCTGCAGGGAAACATTAAAAAAAATGGTAAATAGGGTTATAAATGGAGCATGAAGTGCATTTCATAATAGCTCAGAAGTGGTTTAGATGAAATATCTGAGAACCAGAGAAATGTCACACGCGATTAAAGGGAAAAAAACATTTTTATCAGAGCTTCAGTTTCTGTTCTTTTATGCTGACACGTCGACCACCCAGAAACCAGCCCAACACAGGACATGTGGAGGGGTCTCATCCTCCTCTCCTCGCTTCATCCCTCGCTCCGTTCTTCCCGTTCATCCGGAGCTTTGAGCTCCGTCCTTTCCTTCTTTTTCCTTTTCCAGCCGATCCGGTGTGAAGGAGAAGCTCGCGGAGCCTTTTGAACAGCCGCTCGTGATAAAACACCTTCTGCTCATTTCCATTCAAATCCTCCTCTATTCTTATTCTCTCTCTCACTTCTTCTTCTCAACTATTTCTTTTTTTCTTTATTTCCGCTGATGCTTTGTTGCCGTTTGAAAAGAAATTTGCAGCTTCTCAACCTGAACTTTTTTCTAAAGTCGCTGTTTTTTCCTGTTCTCCACGTCTCCTTCACACATCCTCCGTCTTATTTAGTATATGACACATGAAACTGTCTCACTTCACATTCTTGTACGAATGTATTAAAATATGTGGAATATACTTAATAATATAAAATACAGTGCCAGCCAAAGGATAAGTGAGACTAGAGTCATTTTCTGTGCTTCAGTGTTTGGTTGTGATCAGTAAACCTGCATTAAATGAGTTTTTAAGTTAAATACACAATGAATAAAATCCATACATTTTTAAATAATTAGGGGTTTTAATTCATATTTAAATGAAAAAATAGGTGTTTTTTACACTGTGTATAAGTGTACATGATAAAATCAAGCATAGTGTGTATTTTTATGTTTATTTTATAACAATATCTATGTTTATAATGCTATAAAAATTAACACCTATGTAGTCTTATTAACAAATTATGTGTTAGTAATCATCTTATAACCTTTAATTACATATTGACTAATATTAACATGTTATAACTTATTATATTTTCAGCTGTTACTGTTAATAAATGTCTTTTAGTCTAACAATAATAATATTTATTTGCACATATTCCGTCCTATTAACACATTATTACTCATGTTACAATGATCTTAATATAACGTTTAGCAGATTAGTTTAGTAAAGTTTAAAGTGAAATAAATTAAAGTAAATTCAAACTTATATTATGTGTTAGTAATCATCCTATAACTTATAAAGGGGCTATTACCTATAACTAACACTTATTACAAGAGTCTTTTTGTGGAAAATATAAGATTAACTTCCTGCTGAAAGGTCATTGTATAGTTTCTGTCATTCACAGACAACAAGTGCATTTATCTTCAAGTTCCTCTGCTGTTTGATGAGCGTGATGAGCTTCTGTATGAACGCGCTGAAAGGTCAAATCCTGTGTAGAATCAGAGTAGTGGAGGGTGAACAGAAACTTTAGTTTCAGGACGTGAGCTGCATCTCCATCCACAGCGGATGTGTTCAACACCCAGGTGGTTTCATAAAGATTTGCTACGAACGTAAAGAAGCTTCGTCCTTATCGCCTCATCCCGTTGTTTGGCAGGAGGACGACTTACAATCCAATCCTCCCTCCGAGTGTGAAGCAGCATCGAGTCTCGTTGTGGAATGTGTTTAGACCTGGTGCTTTTTGTTTTAAACCGTAAACTTTCCCTCCATGGAACCTCGGAGAAGTTGTAATTCAGCCCAACTCATGCTTAACCGGTCTGATCGATGGGGATGATGATTGTGGACAGATTCCTCTGATCTGAAGCTGACGGCCGCTATCCATTTATCATGTTATGTCTAATACAATTAGACATACACTTATCTAGTCTATCTAGTTGATTACAGTAATTAACATTAAAAGTCACTTCTTGTTGTTCTTCTTCTTCTATATACGATATATATCGGCCGATATGTCACGTTTTTTAACTTATCGGTATCGGTCCGATATCAACAAATTCTGGCCGATATGTCAACAATTGGCAGAGTTAAACCGCTACAGTTAGTTGGGTCACTGTCTGCGTGTCTCTTGGCGACGCGCTAAGCTAGCTGGTCCTAGCGGGCTCCTCCGTCACATCGCATCGCCCGAAAAGACAAAAAAAATGGGCGGAACGTTGCTCCGGGGTGTCGGACGCCGTCCTTCCGCCTTCTCGTCGCCGGCTGCCGCCGACGTCGCCGCCTTCGTGGAGCTCCATCGGTCCGCTCCGCCGTACTTCCTCTAACCACATGACAGAGTTTTACAGTGAGCCTTCCTTTAAATAAAGAGCACTGTTGTGCTTTTCTAATGTACAGTGTTTTTCTGGTCTGTACTAAATTTGTGACACTACAGAAAACTTTTTTTCTCTACATATATCGATATCGGCAAATATCGATATCGGCAGTGACTGCAGATATGTATATCGGATATTGATATCGGCCGAAATTTTCACATCGGTGCATCCCTAGATATGAATCCTTCAGTAAACCCTACTAACAAGAATACACATACATCTATCTAGTTTTCTACAATAATGATCTTTAGGAGGCACTTGTTCTCATTCTTCTTCTTCTAGGGATCCGTCAGTTCATTTTTACAAATACAGAAATGTATTCGTCTAAAGACCTTTTTTTGTTTGTTTTTTGGTCAGATATATTCTCGATCTGCAATGAACGATTATGACCATGATGTAAAAACCAGTCCTGTTTTCTCCAGGTTTAGAATCACGACTGAACACGTCTGCCCCCTGCTGGTACAAAGAGGTATTGCCTCTGTATCGTATCATGCTAGTCGGCCGTTTTCTGCCTTTTTTTTAAAGGTGTGTTCAAGTTCTATTTTTTTTTGGAGCCCAGACACATAGCATCAATTCTAGATAAAAGGTCTGTTGTGTTGGACCTCTCAGCCAAGAGATAGAGATCTCAGAAACAAAGAAATGACGGGGAAGGAAGGAGAGGCACAGGAACAGAAAAAAAAAAGAACTGAGAGCAGAAAAAGAGAAGCAGAGAGAACCAAGGTGAGAAAAGCGACAGAAACGAGCAGCTTAAGAGCTTATCTGGCATTAGAGCCGCTTCATTTACTGGTGACAGCGTCTCAGCCTGCTGAAGACGCTGCAGCATTCGGCTCTCACTCATTTATTTATTTAGGGATTGACAGACAGACGACCAGACGATGGCGGCGTCGCCAATTAGCCGCGATTCCGTCCAGATTTTCCAGACGTTGACGCATCAGAGGAATAATTCCCAGCGTCAGGGGACAAATATGAAGCATATCGTGTTTTCGCATCAGTCGTCTCTTCTGTTGGCGATTCTAAAAGATTCTCAGATATCACTTTCTGCAGAGAAGCTGAACTTAATGTTTGACCTTCTCCAATTGAAGCTTTCTTGGACTTTTTCCAATTGAGGGAAACATTGTGGTGTTTTTGTGAAATCAGATTTTTTTTTTCCTCCAGTGTCAACTTTAAACGCTCCCACATACAGGTGCATTGTATGACATTATAATGAGTCCAACATTGAGGAATATTCTATTCCAGTCAGATAATTTCATATATTAAGTTATTTTTAGGAAAAACATTAGTCTTGTTTTTTTAAACAAGATCAAAATGACCCAAATCAGGGGAGGAAGTGTCTCTGCCAGTGGAATGAGTTCATTCCTAATATCGGACTGATTATACCAAAATATACTGGTTCATCTAGAACACATATGTCAAAGTCAAGGCCAAGTCAAGAGGGTTTTTTCAGGCCCCCAGGATTCTATACATTTATTATTAGAACTGGCCTGCAGCAGCATCCAGGTACTTTACGCGCACTAACGCACTACGTTTCCCACAATTCAACAGTGGCGCTCCGAGCAGGAGGCCACTTCCTTTCATTATTCATCAGCGGGCATTAGCGTCACTTCAAAAGTTTCAGATAGCCTACCCTTAAAAATGGCTAAACAGAAGGTGGACACTGCGAACCGGACTTTTAAAACAGGGTGGGAATCGGATACATGTTCACGGAGGTAGCTGGAGAACCTCTGTGACTTTGTGTGGAGATAAAAGAGAATCTGAGACAAGACAGAAGAGATCGCTGAATTAGCCAAAAGAAGAGACACCACCAAGTATCAGCCACAGCTTCAAAAAAACATTACTGTGCAACGTATTCAGAGTTTTTACTCAGTTAAAGTTTAGAAGTGAAACTTGTTTTCACACCACATGTGACTTTTCCTTTTCCTCGTGTTTATAGCTTTCTGCACTTTATTATTGTATTTCAATCCAATTTGTTTTGTAAATATTTCAATCGAGTGAATTATAGAAAATTGCTGATATTCTGTATTTATTTGAAGTAAATTGAGGCCATTTTTGCTATTTCCCTGAGAAGTAATACTGATGCTGCCTTGAATAATACGCTTCATTCATTTAATGTTCATGTTTTGGGGATTTTTACACAAAGCTTTTGTCTCTGTTGAAAATTAAAATTTACTAACAGAGCCATAAGAAATTATTTATTTGATCATATAGTAATTATTAATATGTTATAGGTATTATTTTTAGGGTTTCAGTCTGTTTAATGGGGATCACTAGACTATATGCGTCATCTTATTATTTTATTTTCAATGAACGTTCGATCAGTCCGGCCCTTGGCTTGTTCCTACATTTTTCATTTGGCCCCCATGTCCATTCCACTTTGACCCCCCTGCTCTAGAACAATCTGATCCGATTCTGGAGGTTGGATCAATTCAGGAAGTTTTCAGCCCAAAATTTAACCGGCGTGAAGAAAAAGCCTGGATACTCCACATTACAAAAAGTTTCCAAGATTTATAATAAATTAATTATGGAAATAAAACAAAATAGTGAACAGCAATTAACAGCAAATGCAAATGTGACAAGATGAGAAAATCAAAAACTTTTTAAAATACAGTTATAATCATTCATCTCTCAAAATGTACATTTTTTCTACAAGTTATTTTGTACCATTTTTTTATTATTCTTACAAAATTTCAAATGGTGTAACCGAAAATTTTTGAAACATTTAATCCGCCTAGGATAAAAAATGAATGAATGAAAATGATGACTAATTATTGACATATAATACTGTCATAATTTATACCTCCATAACAAATCTGTTGAATATGTGTTAAATATCTAATAATAAAACAGTTAAAGTGTGGTTTGTCCACGCTGCTCCTTGTTTTATTGTCACGTTTAACATCTTCATCATTAAAAACCAATCAGTCTGTGGTGTTTAAATCCAACACGTTACGTCCTGGTGTCAATACGATCGATCTATCAGCTTTTAAATCGATGTTTGTCAGTCAGAACCGACCTGCCCCCTCAGATGCATATATGTGGATCACATAGTGTGTGTGTGTTTGTGTGTGTGTGTGTGTGTGTGTGTGTGTGTGTGTGGCCTCAGGATGAGCTGCTCCTCTGTTGTTCTCCCTCCATCTCCTCGTGTTATCCTGACACATCGCGGCTGTGTTGTGACAGAATAAACCTGCGTGTGTGTGTGTGTGTGTGTTTGTGTGTGTGTGTGTGTGTGTGTGTGTGTGTGTGTGGCCTCAGGATGAGCTGCTCCTCTGTTGTTCTCCCTCCATCTCCTCGTGTTATCCTGACACATCGCGGCTGTGTTGTGACAGAATAAACCCGCGTGTGTGTGTGTGTGTGTGTGTCTCTGTGTCTTTATATGTCGCGTGTGTGTGTGTTGTTAAAAAACACTTCCTAAAAGCGTCTCTGAGTGTTTCTACCTGTTCAGCGTTGCTCTGCCTTCGGGGCCAATTAACGCTTCCCCTGCACAGACTCTCTGTGTTTCTCCTAACACTTTAATCCATTAACAAATCGTCTCTGCGTTCCTTCCACAGTTTTGTCAGAGGACAATTTGCAGCAAAAATGAAACAAACCTTTATGCTAATCTGAGCAAAGTGATGCACGCAACAAATGAGTCGTTTGTGCAAAGTAAAACAGAGTCAAAAATAAACGGGAATTAATTGCTATTTCAAAAGAATCTGTATTAGACATTTTAAAAGTACAGTGAGTACAGAATTGGCATAAAACGTAATAGAATATTCATGAGGTTTAAATAGTGTAAGAAGTGATTTTATTACCTTTAGTTTGAGCCGTTTTTTATTAACAGGTGGAGCAGGATTTTCTAAAAATTTATGTTTTTCAGCTGATTTTATAGATGATCTTTCATATTTTCCAGTTTTAGTATAAAATAACTTAACACTTGACAACTTACCTTTTTACTTATTTATATCTTAATTGCTTACTTATAGTTTATATTCTGTTATTAGTTTTATTTTATTCTACTTATTTATTCTGAATATAGCAAACCAGTTTTCAAACTATGCACATGATGATAAAACTTTAAATTGAATTGGATGCAATCTGCAGCCTCACCACTAGGTGTCACTAGTGACTTCACACTGCACCTTTAACACAAGATTTAATTAATCAGTTCAGCAATTAAACCTGAAATTATGATTATAATTTACATTACAGAATAAAAATGGATGCTGTTAATTAGAACCAAAAACATGTTTAAGTAAAACTGTATATTTAAATAATATCTGCATATTAGCATAAGGAAAAAAATGCACATAAATGATGAACATAATTGAATTATTTAGTTTAGTGTTTAGTTATTCTATAAGGACTGCCAAGCAAAAAAAACCCAATATGTTCTCATTTATATTTTCATTCAATTTTGATGTTTTGGAGCCTTTTTCCACCTCGAGAGGATGCTCTCCATGAGAGGAAAAATCCACAGAATCTGATTAAAGACTGATATCTGAGAGTCAACGCCGCGTTCCTGTCCACAAACACACTCACGCTGCTGCTTTTATTTTCCGACAATATCTTTATTGGTGTTTTCACACAACAGAATATGATGAATAAGAGCAAAATGCATGAAGATACAACATTATTATAACATTATTAAGCTCGATCAGCCTGCAGCATGTCTACAGGTCAAATATTTATTCATTAGAACTAATGATGGGCGACACGGTGGTGCGGTGGGTAGCACTGTTGCCTCACAGCAAGAAGGTCGCAGGTTCAAGACCCGCCTTGGGCCTGGGTCTGGGGCCTTTCTGTGTGGAGTTTGCATGTTCTCCCCGTGTCTGCGTGGGTTTTCCCCGGGTACTCCGGTTTCCTCCCACAATACAAAAAACATGCTCAGGTTAATTGGTCAACTCTAAATTGCCCATAGGTGTGAGTGTGAGAGTGAATGGTGTGTGAATGGTGTGTGTGCCCCACGATTGGCTGGCGACCATCTGGGGTGTATCCCTGCCTCTCGCCTTAACGCGCTGGGATAGGCTCCAGCAGACCCCTGCGACCCCGAAAGGGAATAAGCGGGATAGACAATGGATGGATGGATGGAACTAATGATTATATATAACAGCATAAAGATCCAGGCTTATATTGTGTAAATTGGGGCTATAATACTGTCAACCTGCAGTATCCAGATCTTTCAGGTTAAATCATTTGACATTTAATGTCAAAAAATCCCACATTCTGTGCGATTTCTGTGAAACAAATGGTACAAACGGACTTTTAAACGACAAGAAACCAACATGAACGCAAAATGTACACCTGAAGGAAAAAAAAAATGCATTTTTAAAAAGTTCCTGACTCATCTGGTTTTAACTGAATTGCGGCAGAACAGCAAAATGACCGAGAACAGGAAGTAACATCAGTGGAAAACTATCTGCATAAAAACCTCAGGGGAGGAAGGAGATGGAGGGTGGGGCGGAAATGGAAACCAGGGGGGGGGCTAATTGGAGGAGGATGCTCTATTTCTGTCCCATCAGACATATATATTTATTTATGTAATATATTATATATAAAGAGCAGCAGAGGCGTGACAGATGTGTCCGTCCGAACCAATGAGACGAGGCGATTCACATCATTAACCAATGTTTTCTTCTCGCTGGGTGCACCTTCACGTGTGTGTGTGTGTGTGTGTGTGTGTGTGAGGATTGGACGCCCGCCTCGCGTGTGTGTTTTTCATCATCTATGCATGTTTGTCTCGGCCGCTGTGCCAACATGTTTGTGTACATTTGTGCTGATATATGATTGCCAGCGTCTTGGGCGATTAAGTAGTGTTTCTCCTCTGCAGCGTCTGCGTGTGTGTATGTGTGTGTGTGTGTGTGTGACTATGACACACAAAAAAACACATGTTTTTTTTCCCTATGTGTAATGATGATGGAGATTGCTCACTCCTGGGATGAAGGAAATAAGGGGTGTAACAGCGATGGATGGGGACTGTATGGGGGGAGAGACTCTCCAGGGGGCAATAAACCGGCTTAATTACAGGAGCTCTCGTTAATTCAGTCTCTGGAAACGCAAACGACCTCCGTCTCGCGTCGCCTGAACTCAGCGTGGAGCTTATAGTGAAGTAGCTCACGTATAAATGTAACATCCAGTGGAATGCAGGTTATTTTTACTACTTTTTAATAAGTTTTAGCACCTTTTTCTGTCCATCCAGTCACATTGTGAGTGGTTATAAAGGTGTAATTAACTCTTTAAATGAATAGAGATAGTGTCGTTCTGTAAATTATGCCACTTTTAATGCTACATTGATTTGTAGATTTAACTTATATAACTTTAATAGATGCAAGTACAACATAACTACTCCACATTTAGACATTTACATGCACAAAAAGTGTATGTTTAGACATTTAAAATGTCAATTCTTCTTCCTTCCTTCCTTCCTCACGTTTCCTTCCTTCCTTCCTTCCTTCCTTTCATTCCTTCCTTTCTTCCTCACGTTTCCTTCCTTCCTTCCTTCCTCACATTTCCTTCCTTCCTTCCTTCCTTCCTTTCTTCCTCACGTTTCCTTCCTTCCTTCCTTCCTTCCTTCCTTCCTTCCTTCCTTCCTTCCTTCCTTCCTTCCTTCCTCACGTTTCCTTCCTTCCTTCCTTACTTCCTTCCTTTCTTCCTCACGTTTCCTTCCTTCCTTTATTCCTTCCTTCCTTCCTTCCTTCCTTCCTTCCTTCCTTCCTTCCTTTCCTTCCTTCCTTCCTTCCTTCCTTCCTTCCTTCCTTCCTTCCTTCCTTCATTTACATGCACAAAAAGCGTATGTTTAGACATTTAAAATGTCAATTTAGTGCACTTAGACATATAAAAGCACTTTATTGCACATTTAGATATTTAAAAATGCCAATTTAGTGCACAAAAAGTGTAAAATTACCAATATGTCTCATTTGATGAAGTTCAATCAGCAATTTTTCGCACATTTAGATATTTAAAGGGAACCGTGCACGTCTATGACAGTAAATAAATTCCATTCGTCTCCATCCTTTTCACATTTTCCTGTTCCCAGTCTCTTCTCATTCCTGAATGTCCAAGTTAAACTGTACGAGTACGTCACACTTTAACACCAGAATCAGCGAGTGTGATCACTGATCAATGATGTGTCGCGTGTGTGTGTGTGTGTGTGTGTGTGTGTGTGTTTTCCATTTCATGGACACTGAGTCACTGATTGCTGAGATCCCAGATGACAGGAAGCTCATAATGAGGAGTGATGTAACACTCAGCTCTCATTGATTGGCTGATGGATGATTGCAGCGTAATGACAGCTGTGTGTGTGTGTGTGTGTGTGTGTGTGTGTGTTTCATATTTTTCTTCTGTAGCTTTATTTTCCCACTGAAGCATCATCACGATTCTTTAAAAGCAGAAGTATTATTCTAATCAATAAACACTACATGCCCCCCTGGTTAACAGTTTCTGATGCTGTTTGAAGCTGCTTCACTTCCTGTTTCTGATTCATCAGAGAATAACATGTTCACATACGTCTCTGTACGTCAGGGTGGGGGGGTGAGAAACATGTCCTCCTAACACGTCATAAATGACCCTAGCGGGAACTGAAAAGTGTTAAAGTGTCCTGAAGTGAGCTGAAAGTCCCATTAACAACGTGAAGACACAGTCTGAACACAGCTACTTTACCTCTGTCTCTATTCTGTTCATTTTAGGTTTTGACTTGTCGTTCTCTGGCTTTAAGCCTCTTACCTGATGTCAATATGTCAATGAACCTCTAAGGAGACCAGGTGTTCACCTCAGGAAGATTCTGGCCTGGAGTAACACAGGAGAGAGGAGGAAGAGGAGGAGGAAGAGGAGGAGGAAGAGGAGGAGGAAGAGGAGGAGGAAGAGGAGGAGGAAGGTGGAACCAGAGTAAAGATGTTGTTCAGCTTCTGTTTCCTTCCAGGGTCAGAAGTCACTCGCCCCTGCTTCCTCAATTCAGACACGTTTCCTTCCTTCCTCTTTTCCTTTTTCTCACATATTTCCTCCCATTCTTAACAGTAGTTTTCTCACTTCCTAACTTTCTTCCTCACGTTTCCTTCCTTCCTTCCTTCCTTCCTTCCTTCCTTCCTTCCTCACGTTTCCTTCCTTCCTTCCTTCCTTCCTTCCTTCCTCACGTTTCCTTCCTTCCTTCCTTCCTTCCTTCCTTCCTCACGTTTCCTTCCCTCCTTCCTTCCTTCCTTCCTTCCTTACTTCCTCACGTTTCCTTCCCTCCTTCCTTCCTTCCTTCCTCCCTTCCTTCCTTCCTTCCTTCCTTCTTTCCTTCCTTCCTCCCTTCCTCACGTTTCCCTTCTTTTCCTTCCTCAATCATTTTCTCACTTCCTTCCTTTCTTTGTTCATTTCTTCCTCTTGCTTCCTTCCTTCCTTCCTCCTTCCTTCCCTCCTTCCTCCTTCCTCCATCCTTCCTTCCATCCTTCCTTCCTTCCTTCCTTCCTTCCTTCCTTCCTTCCTTCCCTCCTTCCTTCCTAATGTTTCCTTCCATCCTTCCTTCCTTCCCTCCTTCCTTCCTTCCCTCCTTCCCTCCTACCTCCCTTCCTTCCTTCCTTCCTTCCTTCCTTCCTTCCTTCCTTCCTTCCTTCCTTTCATTCCTTCCTTTCTTCCTCACGTTTCCTTCCTTCCTTCCTTCCTCACATTTCCTTCCTTCCTTCCTTCCTTCCTTTCTTCCTCACGTTTCCTTCCTTCCTTCCTTCCTTCCTTCCTTCCTTCCTTCCTTCCTTCCTTCCTTCCTTCCTTCCTCACGTTTCCTTCCTTCCTTCCTTACTTCCTTCCTTTCTTCCTCACGTTTCCTTCCTTCCTTTATTCCTTCCTTCCTTCCTTCCTTCCTTCCTTCCTTCCTTCCTTCCTTTCCTTCCTTCCTTCCTTCCTTCCTTCCTTCCTTCCTTCCTTCCTTCCTTCATTTACATGCACAAAAAGCGTATGTTTAGACATTTAAAATATAGTGCACTTAGACATATAAAAAGCACTTTATT
>JAYKQN010000039.1:155000-165000 GCA_036785175.1 Eupleurogrammus muticus | reverse complement strand
CTCACACACACACACACACACGCCCTAACAACAGACCTGTCCATCACACACACTCTACAAAACAACAGGAGGAAGGATTGTTGTTTTTTTCCACAGAGAAAATGGTTGAAATCCTGAATAGAATCTAGAGATGTGGACAGGTTGAAAAAAGGTCTAAATATAGCTTCATTTACCACTGAAGAGGGCACTTTAATGCTTTATGGCTACTCTAGGGCACTTTAGGACAGAAAGTAGATCCCAAGAGGGCACTTTAATGCTTTATGGCTACTTTAGGGCACTTTAGGACAGAGAGTAGATCCCAAGAGGGCACTTTAATGCTTTATGGCTACTTTAGGGCACTTTAGGACAGAGAGTAGATCCCAAGAGGGCACTTTAATGCTTTATGGCTACTTTAGGGCACTTTAGGACAGATAGTAGATCCCAAGAGGGCACTTAATGCTTTATGGCTACTTTAGGGCACTTTAGGACAGATAGTAGATCCCAAGAGGGCACTTTAATGCTTTATGGCTACTTAAGGGCACTTTAGGACAGATAATAGATCCCAAGAGGGCACTTTAATGCTTTATAGCTACTTTAGGGAACTTTAGGACAGACAGTAGATCCCAAGAGGGCACTTTAATGCTTTATAGCTACTTTAGGGAACTTTAGGACAGATAGTAGATCCCAAGAGGGCACTTTAATGCTTTATAGCTACTTTAGGGAACTTTAGGACAGATAGTAGATCCCAAGAGGGCACTTTAATGCTTTATAGCTACTTTAGGGAACTTTAGGACAGATAGTAGATCCCAAGAGGGCACTTTAATGCTTTGTGGCTCATTAGGGCACTTTAACACACCTTTTAGCACATATTGTAGCTCCCAGGAGGGCACTTTAATAATTTATGGCTCCTCAAGGGTACTTTAATATGCGTTTTAGCTCCATAGAGGGCACTTTAACACAATCTTCAGCTTCTCAGGGGCACTTTAACACACCTTTTACCACCTGGAGGGCACTTTTTAGCTCATAGTGGGCACTCTAAGATGCACCTACAGGGCACTTTAACACACTTTTTGCTCCTAGAGGGCACTTTAACATGCATATTAGCTCCCAAGATGGCACTTTAGCATGTTATTGGCATGTTATTGAAGTACTTGGCAAATAAAACATGTACAGAGAAGCACATTCTATATAATATTTTATAATAAATTGTGTACTTTCTGTGCTGAGCTCATGAACATCAGCAGAACAACCATAAAACGCGTTTTCACCACTGAAAAGGGCACTTTAGAACGAAAACGTATGGAGTGATTTAGTTTCCTAAGGGAACTTTAGCACATTCCTAGAGGGCAAATTTAATCCATATTTAGGCCTCAAGAGAGAATTTTAACAATCTTTTTTGCACTTTACAAGTTTTACAGCTTTTTCTACTCCTGAAATTATTTTACTTCATTTCTTGTCTGAAAACTGAAACACACTAAATTACACCTGAGACCAAATAAAAGACAACAAACAAACCTCTCATCATGCAGCTGTGGAGTCGCTGCCTTTAACCACCGTTAAAACAGGAAAATATTCCAATAAACTGACCAACGTGGCGTATTTAAAACGTATAAAACCAGCACAATAATTAAATTCATCACCAACACCCCCCCTAACATGCAGACTGAGGTGTGACAGTCGCCATCTGCATCCAAAGCAGTTTTACTGTTTATTGTTCGGTTGAAGCCAAATCTGATCACGCCTGGATATTCTGTGATTTGCTTTGCTGATTAAAACGTGTAGAAGGAGACACAGATGTTGTATATACACACAGAAACATGTACTGATGCTCTGTGGTCACAAAGCGTCTGAAATAAAGCGCTAACATGCTGTTTTAGGAGGCAAAGTGTGTGCTAAAGTGCCCTTTTGAAATCAAAATGTGTGTTGAAGTGCCCTTTAGAAATCAAAATGTGTGCTAAAGTGCCCTTTAGAAATCAAAATGTGTGTTAAAGTGCCCTTTAGAAATCGAAATGTGTGCTAAAGTGCCCTTTAGAAATCAAAATGTGTGTTAAAGTGCCCTTTAGAAATCGAAATGTGTGCTAAAGTGCCCTTTTGAAATCAAAATGTGTGTTAAAGTGCCCTTTAGAAATCGAAATGTGTGCTAAAGTGCCCTTTAGACATCGAAATGTGTGTTAAAGTGCCCTTTAGAAATCGAAATGTGTGTTAAAGTGCCCTTTAGAAATCGAAATGTGTGCTAAAGTGCCCTTTAGAAATCAAAATGTGTGCTAAAGTGCCCTTTATAGGAAACAAAATGTGTGCTAAAGTGCCCTTTATAGGAAACAAAATGTGTGCTAAAGTGCCCTTTTGAAATCAAAATGTGTGCTAAAGTGCCCTTTATAGGAAACAAAATGTGTGCTAAAGTGCCCTTTAGAAATCAAAATGTGTGCTAAAGTGCCCTTTAGAAATCAAAATGTGTGCTAAAGTGCCCTTTTGAAATCAAAATGTGTGCTAAAGTGCCCTTTGGAAATCGAAATGTGTGTTAAAGTGCCCTTTAGAAATCGAAATGTGTGCTAAAGTGCCCTTTAGAAATCAAAATGTGTGTTAAAGTGCCCTTTAGAAATCGAAATGTGTGCTAAAGTGCCCTTTTGAAATCAAAATGTGTGTTAAAGTGCCCTTTAGAAATCGAAATGTGTGCTAAAGTGCCCTTTAGACATCAAAATGTGTGTTAAAGTGCCCTTTAGAAATCGAAATGTGTGTTAAAGTGCCCTTTAGAAATCGAAATGTGTGCTAAAGTGCCCTTTAGAAATCAAAATGTGTGTTAAAGTGCCCTTTTGAAATCAAAATGTGTGTTAAAGTGCCCTTTAGAAATCAAAATGTGTGCTAAAGTGCCCTTTATAGGAAACAAAATGTGTGCTAAAGTGCCCTTTATAGGAAACAAAATGTGTGCTAAAGTGCCCTTTTGAAATCAAAATGTGTGCTAAAGTGCCCTTTATAGGAAACAAAATGTGTGCTAAAGTGCCCTTTAGAAATCAAAATGTGTGCTAAAGTGCCCTTTGGAAATCGAAATGTGTGTTAAAGTGCCCTTTAGAAATCAAAATGTGTGCTAAAGTGCCCTTTAGAAATCAAAATGTGTGCTAAAGTGCCAAAATGCATTAAATTGTCCTCCTCAGTGGCTAGAATGCATATAATTTTCCTTTCTTTAGGACATTTTTCTTTTTTAGTCTTGGGGCAGCGTTTGTGTAAATCACTAGTTATCTGGGACAAATGAAGCTGCTGAAACTGAACTATGTTCAATGAAAACCACCCAATTATTTCCTGTTTTACTGTCAGTTCTGTGTGTTCTGACGGACAGTTCACTGCATGACCTGTTGCAGAAGGAAATTCTTACCAGTTTTCTCTTCAAAAGACGGCATTGATTTAAAAAAGAAAAAAGAAAATAAAAAGCCGGCACCTGCCACAAGGAAAAAGTCAAAGCTGCTCGTCACTTCTCCTGCTGGAATGATGTTATTCAGATGGATTTTTAAAGCAGGTTCTCAGCTAATTAAATCTCTGTCTAACGAGCCTGGATCACGGTGATGGAGCGACAGGAAGAGCAGAGGCGTGATTAGAAGAACTGGAGAGGAGTCTCAGTGGGTTTGGAGTAAAGTCTACAACCAGGAGAGGAGACCTGGTGGATTCCTGAGTTTCAGCAGGTTGGATTCCACAGAGACGTTTTATGTTGCAGCCAGAGCTCAGAGTGAGTTTTTTAGTTTGGATTTCATCATTTTAATTCTAAAAGAGACAAGCTTGAAGTTGTTAGACTTTGTTACCAGCAGCAACATAAACCTTTAATGGAGCCCAGTTAGCTTCTCCTTACAATATGTATGTTCCCTGTTCATTAGCAGCACAAAACAAACCACAACTGCTGCTATTCTGGAATCATTTATGTTCTTTTTCTGAAAAGTCAAATACTACATGTTAACACACAACCTGCACCAGTTAATGCTGCAGCAGTGGAGCAGCTTTCATCAGTTCACTTCGCTATGTGCCTGATTTTGTTTTTGATGAAAAGTTGATTCTAAATTCGCTTTATAAATAAAAATGAATGTTTCACACACTGAACATGGATGTTGATAACTCAGCCTGGGTTTTTATTACTTTAGTGATGTTTTCTAATTATAAAACACTTAAAATCTACCTGTAATTTACCAGAAATTTTCCGCCTCTTTGTAAACCTGAAACTCTCACACACACACTGTGGTGGCCTGCTGGAGTGTGTGTGTTCTGTGTGTGTTTTGCTCTGTTTGACGTTGGGTGGGTTGGAGTCAGGTGTTGTTGCTGAGCCTGATTCACCTGGGCAGGACCCCCCAGGGGGGCAGGAGGGGGGGAGTAGGGGCTGATAATTAAAATGGCTCGCTGCCGCTGGGATGGAATATTCATGGAGATTACCTCCACCCTCAGACTGCGTGTGTGTGTGTGTGTGTGATGATCTGCTATGAGTGGCGTCTAACAGACATTCATGTGTTTTGTGTGTATTTTTACTCCTGCTGACTTCCCTCTGTGACCTTTCCCTCTCTCCTATAATTTAAAGTCACAGCACTCCACAGACGATATTTAGATATTGACATATTTAGATATTTTGACATTTACATATTCAGGCACAGCCCCCTTAAAACAGCATGAGCTGGACACCAAACCAGGACATTTTGGCTTTAATCAACATTTAGAGGAGAATAAAGAGTAAATGTCATATATTTATGACTATCTTCTTGCAACTGATTATTCTCATAAATAATGACTTTATTCCCATTAATAATGATTTCAATCTCCTAAGTGACTTTATTCTCATAAGTGACTTTATTCTCATAAGTGACATTAATCTCATAACTAAGAATTATATTCTTGTAACTGACTTCTTCCTCCTAAATAATTACTTTACTCATGTAAATAAGTAATAATAATACATAATAATAAAGAGTAATAATTTTTTATGACACAAGGCGGGGCCGGAGGCTGAACCCAAATGCACGACTCTTCACGGATCGATCAAAGAAAAGGTCTTTATTATGGTTCCGTACAAAAGATTCACTCTGACGAGGAATGAACAAAAAATCACTCTTACGAGGAATAAACAAAAAATCACTCTTACGAGGAATAAACAAAAAATCACTCTTACGAGGAATAAACAAAAAATCACTCTTACGAGGAATAAACAAAAAATCGCTCTTACGAGGAATAAACAAAAAATCACTCTTACGAGGAATAAACAAAAAATCACTCTTACGAGGAATAAACAAAAAATCACTCTTACGAGGAATAAACAAAAGGTCACTCTTACGAGGAAAAATAACGAGGCAAAGGCCGACAAAACAAGGCTGGGAACTTGAGCATGAGAGAACAAAACCTGGTAGTACTTGGAGCTGGGCGCTGGCTCTGACACATGGGACGTGACGAACTGGCACAGGACAAGGGGAGACACAGACAATATATAGGAGAGGTAACAGGGCACAGGTGGAAACAATCAGGGCAGGGGAAGGCAATCACTGTGGCGGGAAACACACAAGGGCAGGAAGCAAAGGTGCCTGAAACAAGAGGGAAGGGTCATTTCACAATAAAACAGGAAGTGCAGGACAAGACAACACGAGTGACAACTTAACATTTACGACGAGACATGACAGTACCCCCCCTTCTAGGGACGGCACCAGACGGCCCAGGCTCCTGAGGATGGCGGCGGTAAAAGTCATCTATGAGGCCCGGGTCCTCAATAAATCTGGAGGGTATCCAGGAGCGCTCCTCCGGACCGTAGCCCTCCCAGTCAACCAGGAACTGGCGTCCTCTGCCTCTGTTCCGGACTGCCAGTAGCTGCTTAACTGTGTATACTGGACCGCCGTCAATCATTCGGGGGGGTGGTGGGGGCTTGGCAGGAGGGACCATGGGGCTATCCTTAACTGGTTTCAGTCTCCCCACGTGGAAAGTGGGATGGACCCTGAGGGATCTGGGGAGACGAAGACGAACAGCAGCAGGGTTAATCATTTTTTCAACAGGGAAAGGACCAACAAACCTGGGAGCCAGCTTCCTGGACTCTACGTGGAGGGGCAGATCCCTGGTGGATAGCCAGACTTTCTGGCCAGGCTTGTAGACGGGCGCTGGGCAGCGCCTCCGATCAGCAGCCCTCTTCATCCGGGCCGAGGTTCGCAGGAGGGCCCTGCGGGCTGCTGCCCAGACCCGCCGGCAACGACGAACTAGGGCATGCGCCGACGGCACCGCTACCTCCTTCTCTGTGTCAGGAAACAGAGGAGGTTGGTAGCCGTAGGCGCCTTGGAATGGTGTCAGACCGGTGGCTGCGGTGGGGAGGGAGTTGTGGGCATACTCGACCCAAGCCAGGTGCTTACTCCAGGTTGCAGGGTTCTGGGAGATGAGGCAGCGGAGGCAAGTCTCCAACTCCTGGTTGAGGCGTTCAGTCTGTCCATTGGACTCGGGGTGGTACCCCGACGTGAGGCTAACTGTGGCCCCAATCAGCGCACAGAACTCAGACCAGAACCGTGATACAAACTGCGGGCCCCGGTCGGACACTATGTCTCTAGGGAGGCCATGTAGGCGAAAAACATGAGTTAGCATTATCTCCGCCGTCTCCTTGGCTGACGGCAACTTAGGCAAGGCAATGAAATGCACCAACTTGGAAAAACGGTCCACCACTGTCAATACAGTGGTGTTACCTTCAGATGAGGGAAGTCCCGTAACAAAGTCCAGTGAAATGTCCGACCAGGGCCGACTGGGAACTGGGAGGGGATGGAGCAATCCCATCTGAGGTCTCGAGGATGACTTGTTTTGGGCGCAGACTCGACAGGCCTCCACATACTCCCGGACATCCTGTTCCATGGCAGGCCACCAGAAGCGTTGCCTGACGACAAACATAGTACGGCTCACCCCTGGGTGGCAGGTAAGCAGGGAGGTGTGAGCCCAATGAATCACCTGAGGTCGCAGGGGCGCTGGGACAAACAGCCGATTGGCTGGGCAACCACTAGGTGGCGGGCTCTCACCATTGGCCTGCTTCACCTCAGCTTCTATCTGCCAATTCACCGCTCCTACCACACGTTTCAGTGGCAGGATGGGCTCGGGGACCTTGGCAACAGACTCGGGGTCATAAAGGCGAGAGAGGGCGTCTGGCTTGGTGTTCTTGGACCCCGGCCTGTAGGACAAGACAAAATCAAAACGGTTAAAAAACAATGTCCATCTAGCTTGACGTGCGTTTAGGCGTTTAGCCTTCCTAATATACTCTAGGTTCTTGTGGTCCGTCCAGACGAGGAATGGTTGTTGAGCTCCCTCCAGCCAATGTCGCCACTCCTCCAGGGCCACCTTCACCGCCAGCAGCTCCCGATTCCCGACGTCGTAGTTGCGCTCAGCTGATGAGAGCCGCCTGGAAAGATAGGCGCAGGGGTGCATCTTCTGGTCCTTCTCTGACCGCTGTGATAAAACAGCCCCCACTCCTTCACTGGAGGCATCCACCTCCACCACGAACTGACGATTTGGGTCAGGCATTGTGAGGATGGGTGCTGTCGTGAACATGGCAATCAGCCTCCTGAATGCCTGGTCGGCCTCAGGGGACCACTGGAAGGGTGTCAGAGGAGATGTTAATGCATGGAGTGGTGCCGCTATTGCGCTGAAGTTTCTGATGAACCGCCTATAGAAGTTAGCAAACCCCAGAAATTGCTGAACCTTCTTGCGGCTATCAGGAGTTGGCCATTGAGCCACAGCGCTAACTTTAGCCGGGTCCATCTGTATCTGTCCCGAGGCTACAATAAAGCCAAGGAACGATACTGTATCGGCATGGAAATCGCATTTTTCTGCTTTAACATATAGCTGGTTCTCCAGCAGGCGCTGGAGAACCAGTCTGACATGATGGACATGAGTATGCTGATCAGGGGAAAAGATCAAAATGTCGTCCAAGTACACAAACACAAACAAATTCAAAAATTCACGGAGGACATCATTAATAAAAGCCTGAAATACTGCAGGGGCGTTGGCAAGTCCAAATGGCATGACTAGGTATTCATAGTGTCCTGATGGTGTGTTAAACCCAGTCTTCCACTCATCCCCCTCTCTAATCCGAACCAGGTGGTAAGCGTTTCTTAAGTCTAGCTTCGTGAATATCTTTGCTGACTGAAGCTGTTCAAACGCGGAGGCCATAAGGGGCAGAGGGTAGCGGTTCTTAACCGTAATGGCATTAAGGGGGCTATAGTCTATGCAGGGACGGAGCGAGCCGTCTTTCTTCCCCACAAAAAAGAAACCGGCTCCCGCAGGAGATGACGAGGGACGAATAAGGCCCGCCTTGAGTGAGGTGTCAATATACTCCTTCATGGCCTTTTTCTCGGGACCCGAAATGGCATAAAGTCTCCCCTTAGGAATCGGAGCACCTGGAATTAAGTCAATGGCACAGTCATACGGTCTGTGGGGAGGCAAGGACGCAGCCTTGCTTTTGCTGAATACCTCCCCCAAGTCATGGTAGTCCACGGGTACAGTTGCTAGGTCTGGTTCTTCCCCAGGAGATGGGTCTGCCCCTCTAGTATAGACCTGACCTATTGCCCGTCTCTGACCCGCGGCTAAACAGTTCTCCACACAATTCTCTCCCCAGGCTGTGATAATTCCGGTCTCCCACTTAACATGGGGGTTGTGCCTAGACAGCCATGGGTATCCGAGAACCATTGGGTGCCGAGCAGAGTTAAAAAGGTAAAAAGACATCTGTTCATGGTGGTCGCCAACCTGAACATGGAGTGGTTCAGTCTTATGGGTTATTCTAGAAATAAAACGGCCATCAAGGGCAGTGGCTTCCAGAGGCTGGGATAGCAATTCAGTCTTGACTTGCCACTTGCGGGCCAAATCCCAGTCTAACAGGCTTTCGTCAGCCCCTGAATCAATTAGAGCCCCTACTGAATTAGTGCGACCCGTCAGGGTTACCTGGACAGTCGTCAGTGCGCGGGGGGGAGTTTCTGGCGTAGACAGCTGTCGCCCCCGAGTGCCTCCTCTCCCTGCTGGGCGCCCACCTTTCACCGGACATGCAGCCAGCAGATGTCCAGTCTCTCCACAGTAAAAACATCTGCCCTCCAGTAACCGGCGCCGTCGCTCCTCTCTGGACAGCCTTGCCCGCCCCAACTGCATCGGCTCCTCCCTGGGCTCTGGGGGTGCTGCAACCTGTGGAGAAAAATGTGACAGCGTGGCGGGTTGAGCAGCTATCCGGTGGTGAGAAGGTGTCCCGGTCTCCCTCTCCCAGTCCCTCAGCCGATTGCCCGTCCGGATGGCTAGGGCGATGAGGGAGTCCAGGTCTGTGGGTAAATCCAGGGGGATTAGTAGGCTCCGAACGGAGGCAGCGAGCCCCGTCAAAAACGTGTCCCGTAGGGCCGCTTCGTTCCACTCGCTGTCGGCAGCTATGGTGCGAAAGCGGATGGCGTAGTCGGCCACCGTGCGACTGCCTTGCTTTATCGTACTGAGCTCTCTTGCCGCCTCCCTCCCTGGTACTGTACGGTCGAAGACCTTCCTTAAGGAGTCTTTAAAAGAATCTATGGAGGAGCAAATCGACGCTCCTCGAGCCCACTCTGCGGTCGCCCATGCCGCCGCTCGTCCCGTAAGGTGGGAAATCATAAAAGCCACCTTGGCTGAGTCTGTCGGGAAAGCTGAGTGCTGGAGTTCATAGTGTAGCTCACACTGCACGATAAACGATCTACAGGTGTCACCTTCTCCGGAGAACTTCTCTGGCGGGGCTAGCCGGAGCGAGGCTGAAGGTGATCCAGGTGAAGCAGGAGTAGCGGAAGAGTTCGGGGGTGGAGAAGGTTCAGGCTGTGATCGAGGAAGGGCCTGCTTGATCTGCAGGGCTAACTCCCTCATCTCCGTGGTCATGGCTGCCTGAAAACTGTCCTGGCTGTGGGCCAACCCTTGCAACCCTCGGGCAAGGGAGGTCAGGTGTTCCTCCTGCCTCGTTAGTCGTGCTTCCTGGGAGTGGACCGCTGTGGTCAGCTGGTTGGAGTCGGCTGGGTTCATGGCTGGCCAGTTCGTACTGACACAAGGCGGG